>ML779523.1:140870-154024 GCA_009831015.1 Picea engelmannii
CTGAGGCTGCAGCATTAGAGGGCTTAAATTTGGCCTATATCGAGTATAAAAGGCATGATCCACAAAGGGTCGTAAGTACTCATTTAGGAAATTGTGGTTTAAAGAGGTTCGAGCATGAAGACTCACCCTCGGATGATGTTTTCTGAGGGGCCAGATCCTATCCGGAAGTACAATTCCGAATCAAATCCCTATCGGCCGAAGACAGGGATTCTGTCTTAAAATTTCAGGCGAACAGGAAACGATGTCTCCCCGTGGTGCTAGGAGGCATGGGACTTCCCAAAGATCAAGGAAAAGAGGCCGAAAGTTCTGAGGGGCAAACCTTTAACCCCGAAAAATGTCAGGAAGGTGAGCAGCAGAAGAGTCCTGAGCGGGAGAAGAATCTCAAAATGGAGAAAGAGCTTGAGCAGGAAAAGAATCCAGAACAGGGAGGAAATCCCGAAACAGGAGAGAAAACTGCTGGTCCTCCCAAGGGACCTAATCCGGAGGAGGAAATAAAATATATAGGTCCACCAGAAAGTCAGAATCCAGAGGCATGAACGAAGACTCCCGACCCCCCGAAAAAACAAAGTCCGCTCAGCACACCGGGGAAAGCTGCGAAACAAATCGGGCAACCCATCGCCTCTGTCACACCCTTGCAGTCAGCACAAGCAGGCGTTAGCGAAGGGTGGATTTTTGGTGAAGAATTGAGGCCTGTAAGGGCAGAAGAACTACCTCCTAATGAATTCTTTTTTGACAAAAAGAGGAAAGCCGTGGTGAAGCGAGAGTTTTATCAAGAGGGAGAGTCTACTGCTAAAATATTCAAAGTAATGACCGATGGGATGAATAAAAAGAAAGATGAATTTTCCACAGAAATTGCAGGAACGCTAGGAGCATACGCAACGACAAATCAATTCTCGGTCGAAGTGTTAAAGAAGAGCTCAAAACAAAAAATTGCTTGATCAGGACCTTAGAAGCCAGGGTGGCTTCGGCGGAAGAAAACGCTAAGAGTCAAGTGAGCGGAGAAATAGAGTTGGCTCGATTAGGCGATAAGCAGGAAATCCAAGCACTCAAAACCAAACTGGAACAAGCAAATTCTACGATCCGGGATGGTCGGTTGCATTCGGGCCAGCTGAGAGATACGATTACACAACTGCAAGCTCAACTGGAGGTCACAGAAAGCAGAGCAATTGACATTTATATCGTCAAAATCCGAGCAACTGATATTCGGAGCAGGGTTTCCTCTGCTCAACAGAGCCTACTTAACAAGGTAGGAGAGATTCGAGAAAACTACTTGTTAATACATCGAATCTCCGAGAATCTGATTAACAAAGAAAGAAACGCAGAAGCTGCCTGGATTTCTTTTCAAGAGGCAGTTATAGTGACTAACAACAGGTTTTCGGGGCCACCTGGACTCACCATTGCCGAACAGACTAGAGGCAATATCTTGTTAAAGAATTGGGAACAGATTATCGCTTCGAGCAAAGAGCAGGTTCAAAAAGTGACCAATTCGTTAGCAGAAGTCTGCAATGTCATGAATGGTGAGCAATTAGGAATGGAGATTGGAAGTGACGCCGAGGCGCTGAGACAGATAAATAAAGATCAGATTTCTCTCGACATAAAGGAGAAAAATGAGAGGAATTCGGCAGAAATTTTCGGGATGAACAGGGTAGACTCGGCTCAAATTGACAAGCATTTGATTCAGCCTAGTGCACAACTCGGCGCTCTTAAACTCGTCAATGAACAAATAGATGATAAACTTCCACAGCTGGCCCGAGAGTGCTATTTTTCCGAAGCCAGTTGTCAAGCCGAGCCTTCGTAGCTTGTGACCCAGTTTGTAGACAAGTGTGTCATGTACACCGCATCCCTGCGAGGACAAGCGTCTAGCTCTTCTTGAAAATAGAATAGGTGAAATGGAGTTATTTCGTTCCCCCAGTTGTCAATGTAAAGACTTCACAGATTGTGTTTCAATTTTTAGATAGATGTATCATATGTATTTAATTTAAGCAAAAACAAGCACCTGGACCTTTTTGAAAATAGGTTCCGATAGATGGAGTAAGGTGGCTCCTCTGAACCGAGGGGCAAATTTTGTATAAATACATCACCAAAAGAAGAGATAAGGGATGGACTTTTGGGCTATCAATTGTATATAGTTTTTGCATGAAGGAAGTTAATACAAGCAAAATTTGGAGATTCCTAATTCCGTCACGACTGTATTGCAAGTTTGTTCGTTATGTTTTATTGTTTCTTTTCATTTTGCTCTACATAATTGATGTACGTCACTATAATTTAGTATCACCACTACTATAGTGAAAGGGATTTTGTCTTTCTGTAATTGTCTCTTGTCTTTCCTCTGCACCAGCTTTAGCGGGTGTAAGACCAATTTACACTTACAGAATTGCATATTTATTCGCATTATATCAATTATGTCTATGTTAATTCCTTCTTTTATGTATATGTGAGTTTTCCATTGGCTGGAATCTTGCATTGTCTACTGTTAAAACGTTTCTCTCTCACGTCGTATCTTTTTATAAGAATAACACAGTTATGGGAAAAGGCCTTCTGTTGTGTTTTTATTTCATTCTTCCTGCAAAGTTTCTCTTCACTTCAACCAAATTGAACAGCATCGAAACCACTCGTTAAATCCTTCCTTACTGGTGATGTTTTCTCAATGACTGTCCCTGTAGCTATTCAACCGAATATTCAACATGGACTCTGCAATCAAAATCATATCACTTTAAGTCTTTTCGATACGATACTCATAAATGCTAACACTCGGGAAGAACTTGAACGTTCATGGGCAGCCATTGAACGAGACATAGCTGCTCAAGAGCAGTTGGAAGCTAGATGTCGGGAACGTAGAAACCGTCATTAGTTTCCTATACAGAAGGTAACTTATCTTCGTATACACCTTTACTTACCTTCGGATGCCTTGACACTGTACTCTAAGCCTTAGTATAGACTCAGGAACAACAGGTATGTTGATAGTGGCTATTCAAAACACATAACAGGTGATAAAGACAAGTTTCTTACATTAAGAAAGGAAAGATATGGATCAATGTTCTTCACAAATGATGATTCTGCTAAAATCATTGGAAAATGCATAATCATAATTGGAAACAAGAATACCAAAGCATAAAATGTTCTAATAGTAGAAGATATGAAACATAATATTATAAGTGTGATTCAAATGTGTGACCAAGTTCATAAAGTCACTTTTGATTCACAAAAGTTCGAGATAAGAAAAGAAGGTTCAATAAAATTGATTGCAACAACTGCAAGAAGTTCAAGCAACATATATGTACTAAGTGAAATTGAAAATGAAACGTGTTGTCTAGGAAAAGAAGATGAAAGTTGGCTATGGCACAGAAGAATGGGTCACATACACTTTGATAAACTTGTCAAAGTCAACAAAAAGGAAGCAGTTAGAGAAATTCCCCATATTACGAAACCAACCAACACTTTATGCAAGCATTGTCAACAAGAAAAGAAAACAAAGACTAGGTTTAAATCAAAAGAATATTCAACGATAAGAACACTGGAAATTGTGCATACTGATCTAGTTGGAACAACTACAACAAAGGGTTTAAAAGGTGAGAAATACTTTATGTTATTAGTTGATGAGTATAGAAGAATGAGTGCAATTTGCTTTCTCAGGAATAAGTCAAAAGATTTTGAAAACTTCAAGGTCTACAAGTAAATGGTTGAAAATGAAATGGATTCAAAAATCAAATGTTTGAGATATGATAATGGAGGAGAGTTCACTTCAAAGAAATTTATGGACTATTACAACAGGATTGGAATAAAAAGTCAATTTGTCGTTGCTAGGACACCTCAATAGAATGGAGTTGTTGAAAGAAAGAACATGACAGTACAAGAAATGGCTCGAACAATGTTAATGGATTCCAAATTGATAGATATATTTTGGACACATGCAGTGCATACAATGGTTCACCTTAAAAACAGAGTAATGCTCAGAAACAAAACTGACAAAACTCCCTACAAGCTATGGAAAGGAAGACCAACAAATGTGAAGCACTTCAGAGTATTTGGAAGCAAATGCTACATCAAAAGAGAATATGGCAAAATGGGAAAGTTTGACTCTCGTGTGGACAAAGGAGTACTTGTTGGTTACTCAAGTCCAAGGAAATCATACAAGTTTTACAATTTGAGGTTGAACAAAGTTGTGGAAAGCATCAATGTAACAATTGATGAAATAGGTGGACGCGAATTAAAGGAAGAAGAAAATGAGTCAATGGAACAACTTTAAGAAGAAGAAGTAGAAGGGTAAGATGAAGAGGATCAGATAGAAGTAGAAGAGAAAGTTCAACAAGTTCCTCCAAAGTCATCTAGCAAACGAGTACAGAAGAATCATCCTTCAGATCAGATTATCATAAACAAAGATGCAGGAGTTGAGACTAGAAGAAGAATCCGTTCACCAAAACAAATGCACCTAGCACTCTCATCTACGATTGAACCAAACAGTTTTGAAGGGGCCATCAAGGATGAATTTTGGAATAAGGCCATGGATGAAGAATTGGATCAAATAGAGAAGAATGACACTTGAGAATTGGTTCCAAGACCAAAGAATAAGAATGTGATTGGCACAAAGTGGGTATTCAGAATAAATTGAATGAAGATGAACAAGTTACAAGGAACAAAGCTAGATTGGTATGTAAAGGATACACACAGGTTGAAGGAATATACTTTGAAGAGACATTTTCTCCAGTTGCCAGAATGGTAGCAATCCAATTGCTCCTATATTATGCATGTTCCAAGAATATTAAAGTGTATCATATGGACATGAAATCATCTTTTCTGAATGGGGAACTTGAAGAAGAAGTCTACATTGAACAACTAGATGTATTTGAGTTGTTAGATAACACATATTATGTGTGTAAATTGAAGAAGGCATTGTATGGTCTAAAACAGGCTCCTAGAGAATGGTACTCCAGACTAGATAAATATCTACAATAGGCAGAGTTCATAAAAGGAAGTGCAGACAACAACCTACGCATCAAGGTAACTCAAGATAGTATTTTATTAATTGAAGTTTATGTTGATGATATTATTTTTGGAAGTACTGATGACAGGTTAAGCCATAAATTTGCAAAGGACATGCATAATGAATTTGAAATGTCATTACTTGGAGAACTGTCCTTCTTTCTGGGTCTTCAGATATGTCAAATCAACCAAGAATTTTTTATTTTTCAAACTAAGTGTATTAGAGAAATTCTAAAAAGGTTCAGAATGGAAGATTGCAAACCAATTACCACTCCTATGCAAACCAATTGCAAGTTAAGAAAATATGATGATTCAAAGTCTACAAACCAGAGGCAATACATGTCAATGATTGGTAGCTTACTATATGTGACAACATCCAAACCATATGTAATGCAGACAATTGGATAGGTGGAACGATTTCAAGAAGCACCAAAGGAATCACATGTATTAGCAGTGAAGAGGATTTTCAAATATCTCAAAGGAACAAAAGAGTTTGGATTATGGTATCCAAAAAGAAAAGATCTATCACTTATTGCCTACACAGATGCAGATTAGGCAGGTTGCATTGATGACTGATGATACACCAATGGAACAACGTTATACTTGGGTGAGTGTTTAGCATCATGGTTAGGCAAGAAACAATCATCAGTATCTTTATCTACAGCCGAGGTAGAGTATATTGTAGCAAAAACATGTTGTACACAGGTTTTATGGATGAAACAAACTCTGACATATATACAGGTTGATTATGATGAGCCCATTCCAATCTATTGTGATAATACAAGCGCCATCAGTATCTCAAAGAACCCGGTGATGCACTCCAATATGAAGCACATTCCAATAAAGTATCACTTTCTACGGGAATAGGTTACATAGAAGAACACCAAAGTTGAATATGTGGGCACAAAATAACAAGTGGCAGACATCTTTACAAAACCACTTCCACGGGAATCCTTTGAGTATCTACTCCAGAGACTCAGAGTAATTTCTACTCCAAAATGAATGCTTTTGAATTCTTATCTTATATGTCTTAGATTTACACGAGGAAGCACCATAAAGAGGAAAGTTCAGGTTGGAAGGAAGATTTGAGTCAAGGGGAGTATCCACAAGGATAGTTCAGTTAGGGGGAGCAGCCCCAGATGAAAAGATACCTTTAGGGGGAGAGATTTATTAGATGAAAAGGTAAATGCTTGGAGAAAGAGCACAGAGGCATGGTTCCAGGGGGAGCGATGGTCACAGGGGGAGAACAAGTGATATGAATTCAATATTGCATCAGAGTGTTGACATCAATTCCAAAGGGGGATATTGTTGATTATTTGGGTTGGTTGTCATTGATGTCAACCCTTGAAGAAAGTCCAGTAGCAAATTCTGGCAACACAAATGTTTGGGTAATGGACACAATTTTGTTTGATGGACAATTGTATGAGTTTTGATATATTTTTAGGTAATACTATTCCAAATAGATAGTACATGTCATTCCATTTCCGGTGGCATGTGGAACATCACATAACTCCTCACGGTTAGAGAATTATGGCCATGTGAAGCTGGAGAAAGGTTTGGGTAATGGACCCAAGTTTGTTTGATGGATAATGGTATGAGTTTTGATATATTTGTAGGTAAGCATAGTCTATATCGACAGTACATGTCATGACATTTCCAGTGGTATGTGGAACGTCACATAACTCCTCACAGTTAGAGAGTTATGGCCATGTGAAGTTGGAGAACCCTCATGAGTCATCTAGAAGCCCCAAAAGGTCAAAGTAGTCAAAGTGGTTTAAGAGATTTTATAAGGTAAATAATAAAGTGAAGTGATGAGTGTACTATAAGTCAAAGTGAATACAAAATAAATTATTTAAATAATAAATTTAATGGATAAATTACTAAGTTGACAAGTGTTTAGAAGTGGGTTAACCCTAAAATAAGGAAAGTGGGTTAAGATGGTTAAAAGGTAACCCCTTGAGGAAGCTACATGAAAGTATAAATAAGAGGCAAGGCTCTCTCATTTTAATCAAACTTGAGCATATTGAATATCTATAGGTGACTGAGGTAACCAAAGGATATCTAAGCTGAATTTCAGAGGGAAGGTGAAGAAAAGAAGGCCGAAATTCAAGGGAGGATAAATTCTTTTGATGATGCTTTCTAAGGTATGTTATTTACAGGTCATCTCACTATTTTCGCAATAACGTTTTTTCTAGAATGATTCAGATCGTGAAATTGGGAGGCCATTGAGGAAACATATCCAAGTAGTTGTGATACAAATTTTAGCTTGTGGGTCATTGTATTTTTGGAGTTACACGCCGTGGAAAATAGGGTTTGTGACTGGTCCCGAAACTAGTCTAAAACAGGTGTTTTGGGTAAAAACGTCATAAATTCTTCATAACAGATCCAATTTCAGTAAGACCAAATGTATTGGTTATAGTACAGTCTGTAGTATTGTTTTTACAATTTTCAGATCCATACAACAAACATTTCTTGTGGGGCACTCTCTACAAGTTCGATCTCTAGAATAAGCCAAAATTCAACAAGGTATGCCATTTTTGATATAAATCCTTTTCTGAGAGGTTCCAAGTAGTGAAGTTTGGAGGAATTGCATAAATACACTGAAGAACATTGTGTACCATTTTCAGATCTTTATTCATTATAGGTACATAGTTATGATTATTGCAAGTTAGGGTTTTTGACTAATCCAAAATTAATCACGTGAGACTAAAGTAAAGTTTGATGAAAATTCTAGTCTCTTGTTGTTAAAGTTAAGGAAGGCTTGCAGGTATGTGATATTATAAACCAAGTGTATTATAGAGTTACAAATCATATTTGGACGATGAAATTGATGAGGGATTTTGGTTGAGGTACATGTTGGGTACATGGTTGAGACAAGTAGTTGATGTGTTGGCACATACATGAGGTGTATAGTTGATGATGTTGGTACATCTTGATGAGTCATAGTTGATGATTAGTTGATACATGATTGGTACATACTTGGTACATGGTTGGATGCACTTGTTTATGGTACAAGCGAATTACAGGTTGTTTGGTACAGGTTGGTGCATGGTTGATGCACTTGTTTATGGTATAGGTTGATTACAGGTTGTGGGACAAGCTGATGCATGGTTGATGCATGGTTCAGGTTATTGGTACAGTTTTTTTGGTGTAGGTTTATTGGTACATGTTTACAATAGTATATCTCACAGTGATAGTGTGACAGTGGTTCCATCATTCTACTTCTACGTCAAGGCGGTTGGATGGGGCAAGGCTAGGTGGTTGTAGCCACCTTCCGGTTGTAATCGGAGAACTTACGGGGTTGTAGCCTCCTTCTGGTTGTAGCCAGAGAATTGGGAAGTTGGAGTTTCCCTCAGGTTGTAGCCTGAGAAACTAGGGGGTTGGAGCCTGTTGAGTTATGAAAAAGGTACAAATATCCTCCTTATTCCTACAATTTATGATATAATCTTGATTGACTTTTATGTCAATTAGGAATAATTACGATAAAAAATGATTGAAATGTATTCTAGAAATATTATTGAGTTATATTAAATAAATTCTAAAATACAGTTGGAATTGTTTGATTTTGTTACAGGAATGGATAAATATTGTTAAGCCCAAGATAGCTAAAGAGATTTTGAAGATACGTAAGCTATTGGAGGTTGAAGACATTGGGCGCAAAGCAGTTTTGAGGGAGATTAATTCTCTATTTTTGTAAACTTTATAAATAGTAAAAGCAATCCCGAGGATCTCTCGATCCTCATGATAGCTTAATTTACCCATATTATTGTAATATATAGAGAGTAATGGATCCTGTAAAGGATCATCTAAGAATGTTATCCAAGCATTCAAAACTCGGAATTTCTCTACGCAAGTAGTTTTTGTAAATGTTGTGCCGGTTGTGGAATCAATAAAATCTTTGAACGTTTTCATAATTTACACATACTGAGTTTCTAGCAGCAGTGCTTCTGAGGACCGAGGGCCCAATCTAAAGGAGTTACTGTCTCAATCTGTAATTGTGTCAGTTTGATTTATGTTCTGTGATTTAAATCTCTTTTGCAATAGTTAAATATAAATGCATAAGTGTGTTAATGATTTTATGTTGTTTGATTACAGAAGATAGATGCTTCAATTGAATGTTATCGATTATTGTTCCAGTTTCCATTGTTGTAGTTTACTGCTTGACAGTTCCTCTCATTTTCATAAGCATTGTTCCTTTTGGTTAATTTAGCATTTGTTGTTCCTTTCAATTAGATTACATTTGTTGTTCCTTTCATTTAAATTAGCATTTGTTGTTCCTTTCGGTTAAGTTACAGTCGTTGTTCCTTTTCACAGAGATAATAATTTGCTATTTCTTTCCAACAGGTTAAATAATCATCGATAGATCAGTTTATTAAGCTTTTGCATCGATTCAATTACTGTTTCTTAATTAGATCAATTCAACAACTCAATTCATGCCTTTAATTCATATCACGTTATAGATCAGATTTCAATTCTGTTAAGTAAGATCTTAGTTTCAAAAGTTTAATGAATGTGTGAGGAACTTGATTGTTGATAAACTCATATTTTCTTTAACTACACAATTTTAGCCTCTACAACTATTTGCATAGACTTTGGTGATATTCTTGAGATAAAAGATGAATCCTCGGGTTGATAAATTAATGTTAAACTAAGGCTGTTTTTAGGACATCTTTAGAGTCCAACATTTTGGCGTCGTTGCTGGGGAGAGTGTCAAAGGTAGCATAGGTTGTGTCTCTGGAGGATGAGGTATTGAAGATGGAAGGTAAGAACCTACGCATGCAATAAGTAAAATGCTTATGCCAGTGCCTACCTCCAGCTGATATATAGAGGTTATATAGGTGTTTAGAATTTTTGTGTGAAGTGTGTATGACTAAGAAGAAAGAACCTGAAAAACCAAAACCCCCACCAAAAACTACAAAATCCTAGGGTCCGGTGGCCCCTAGAAGAAAAACTTTCATAGACAAAATCACCCGAAAAGATGAATCTCAAGCCTCGGTAGGACCTCAAAAAGGATCCATCTGAATCCCTCAGGAAACAAATTCACCAACTACAGCCCATGCTGAGGTTCATAACAAAACTGAAGGGACTGAGCAAAGTTTTCAAAATACAGATATTCCACCTCTCAACCCTTTAGACTAGGGAAACTCTTGTAATCTGGAAGAAGGAGAAGGGGAGACCATCGGGGTTGCTAATGCAAACCCATCATCACCACTTGATTCTGGATCTACTGTGATAGGAGAAGGCATACCTGAAATCCTAGATAGACTTAGTGAAATCAAATCCCCTAGGGGATCAAGTAATCAATCGCCCTGAATAGAACATCCATGCCAAGAAATTCTTGAAGATTATTGGCATATCTTCGACCAAATGGAGTAGCCAAATCAACCACGAGCTCAAACTTCCACTTTGGAATATCCGATAGTTGATCCAATTGCCAATGCCCCATGAAATCAATTCCCTTACATAATTTTCCAACCTTTCGTGGATTAATTTCAGAAGACCCAGATGCATTCTTATTTGAGTTTGATGTCCTATGTAGGGGTTATGACTACACCTTTGAACCCCCAAAACTAAAGTTGTTCCCTTCCACTTTGAAAGGGGAAGCTTTTCACTGGTTTATGGGATTGTGAGGTAGAACTATAAACTCATGGGATGAGATGAAACAAGCCTTCTTGACAAAATATTAGGATTATTGTAGAACCAGGGATCTAAAAGATGAAATATTTCAAATGAATGCAAAGGAAAACGAGACATTAGAAGAATATGTTGAAAGGTTCCAATACAATTTGCAAAGATCTCATTATGGTACATTACCAGGTGAGGTCCTCAAAGCCACTTTGATAAAAAGAATGAAGGATGAATGGGTAGAAACATTGAATTTAATGGGGAAGGGTGATATTTATGAAGAAACTTATGATAACATTGTTCAATTGTTTATCAGGTGCTCACGTGGAAGTACATGGACCAGATCAAGGATGCAGACTCCTCTCACTAGAAATAACAATATTACCAGCGGAGGAGTTACTCGAGAAGAAGTCAGTAATCTCTTAGAAAATTTCAAAACTGATATTCTGAGCACTCTGACTACACCATTGAATGTATTGCAGGCCAAGCAGAAACAAGCAGAAGAAGAACAGACTTTGGCCATATTTTTCCACCGATGTAGAAAAAATATGGTCAGAGGGAATGTTCTTTGAATGTGGTTCGGGTGTGTGTTATCTGTGCTAAAGACCACATAATAGATCAATGCCCATCGCTCCCAGGATTAAAATATGTCTTCAAATAGGAAAAAGAGGAAACAAAACTAGTATATCTGATGGCCCAGAGTCGCCAATGGCAGGCTCGTCCCCAAGGTACACTACAAGATCCTTCCTCTTTCTTTTCTGGGAAGTATAATCAACATAAAAATTCTGGAAACACATGGCAGGGTCAACCATTTGCTAACCCCACCAGACAGTCCCAACAATATCTAGCTGCAAATCCTACTTGGCCAAATCAACCAACTGCAAATCCCCCTGGAAAAATCAACCAACTACAAATCCTACCTGGCCTAACTCGCAATACCCGGCCTCATCATGGAAAAATTCAAACAACAACCCCTATCCTTTGCAGTGGTCCAACACAGCTACCCAGAACACCAATTGGAACTAGAATTGGTAGCACCCCATGGGAATGACCAATCAACCCATGGGGATGGATCCTCAAACTCAACCCACTTTGCAAGATCCACTCCAATTACCCCAGAACCCTCAACTGCAGTTGCGCCCCCAATTACCAGCTCAACCCCACCGAAATCCTAATAAAAGACCAGCCCAGCTTGTGTCGATTATTGAGAATGTGGACAGGGAAATCAACTCTGTAGGATGCAATGAACTCCAGTTGAGGTCAGGGCACATAATTTCTGCTGAAGAAAATAACGTCCACCAAGAGAAGGAGAATGAAAATAATATACAATCAGCAATAACACCTTCGACTGTGGTCATAACAGAAGAAACAAAGCAGGGAGGAAACACAATCAAACAACAGAATCCCAATGAATATGTAACTCCTCCTCCCCCATTCCCTGAAAGGCTGATGATAGAAAAACCAGTCGTGTATCCTATCTTTGACATTGTAGGGTAAATCAAGAATCTATATGTTAATATCCCACTCCTGCAGGTTCTGCAAGACATCCCAATTTATGTAAAGACAATTAAGGAAATATGTGGAAAGAAGCCTATTAGGAAAGTTAAAAATTCATCATCAACTGTTCATGTGGTAGTATCCTTGTCTGATCTCATATTAGGTAGACAGGAACCGGTTAAATATGCAGACCCAGGGAATCCCATAGTAACAGTTCAGATACAGGGCTGTTCTTTTCCAAATACACTAGTAGATTTGGGGGCAACCATTAATATCCTAACCATTGAGACTTGCAATGTTAAGCCCTAATATTGGCTCATTACCACTTAATTGGGGAATATTATATTAGTAATGTTAATTTATTTATGTCGACTTTAGGCCATTAGTTGTAATTATACCTCCTAGTCTCCTATATATACCAAGGAGACATTTTTATTTTGAATCATCTTGTACTTGAACATTTAAGTGGGGTAAAAGGAGGTTGCCCCCTTGAGAAGGCTTATTATTTGAAATTATCTCTTTTTCAAGGCACTGAGTACTTTTTCTGAGGTTTTTCTATGCTATATTGATATTTGGTTCTTAACATATGGTATCAGAGCTCAAGGTCTTGGGGTTTCGCTGCTACATCTGAGACACCTTGGAATTTTTGCTATAAATGTTTTTCTACAATGTTTCATAAGGAACGGCTTGGAGTATATTTAGTAGATGGATCAAGGTATGTTGGGTTCAAAATTTAGCTCTTGAGGCCTTATAATTGAGGAGATATAGCCTGTACAAGATAGGGTTCTGGAATCATTCTGAACTGAGTTATTGCGAAATTTTCACTATAAAATGTTTCTGTAACACTTTAGACCCTGAACTATGGAGGCTATTTATAGAAATTAGTAAGGTATCTGTGGTAAAACGTTAAGCTTCTGGGTCATCTTAAATTTGTAGATACACCCTGTGTAAGATAGGGTATCTGACTAGTCCTATTGACTAGTCTCAAGAAGGTGTTCCAGGTAAAAAAATCATAACTTCTTCCTAGAGTATCCAAATTGTGTGGGACTGGT
>ML779523.1:170298-199253 GCA_009831015.1 Picea engelmannii
GGTCAATCCAAAGAGCTTCAAATTTTGTGTGGAAGGATGGTTTTTCCTTTTCTTTATTCCACAACAAGACTAATTGATCCTTTTGAAAATCCTTTTAAGTAGTACTCTTGTCAAAGTATTTTTTGACTTCCTATTGTCTTTTGTTTTTTTTCTAGATCATATTCTTGAATCTTTGCCAACTAATTTTCCAATATTCCTTCTCTAAGTTGTTTATTGAGCAACATTTTTACTGGTGAGTGTGGGACATAAGGAATGATGTGAGATAATAGAATGTAAGTCCTGAAATGAACAATTTATTTAACCAAGAAAATATCTCGTTTTTCAATGATGGATCAATTTAATTCATATTCATGTAAGGTTTTACTCATGAAAGCAATCGGGAGTTCTTCCAGTTTCTATTTGTTTTTTAGTAAGGATAGAGGACATTGTTTCATCTGAAGCAAATGAATACAATATGAATTATTTATTAAAATTAGGGCTAACAAGCACAAGGAAGGTAGTAATGCCATGTTCAATTTTTGTGAATGCTTTTTGAATATGGTGTCCACTCAAAGTTTTGATCTTTCTTCAACAACTTATTTATTGGCTTGACAATGGTACAAGCATAATCAAGGACAAAATGTCGAACACAGTGTATCTTTCCAAAGAAATATTGCACTCCTTTTCTTGACGTTGGAGTTTTTAGGTCATTTATTGCTTTGACTCTTTATGGATCAATGTATACTCCTTTGCTTACAACATGGCCTAACACATTTCCTTCTGTTATGGAAAACAAATACTTTTTGGGATTTAAAGACATTCCATATATTCTACATCTTTCAAAGACTTGTGTAATATGCTTGATATGTCTTTCTCTTAGTTTTGAATATACGTTTAGGTCGTCTTGGTAATCATCCATAAAATTTCCAATAAAATATTTCAAAGTGTGATCCATTTCTCTATGGAATGTTGCATTGACGTTTTTCAATCCAAAAGGAATTCTAACATAAGCATAGGTTCCCAATGGTGTTATTAATGTTATTTTTGATCTATCTTCTTCTGCCACAAGAACTTGGTTGTATCCTAAAAATCCATCTAACATAGACATTAATGCAGAACCAGTGACTTGCTGAAGAAGCACCTCCATATTTGGCAGTGGATAATTATCTTTTATGCTTGCTCGAGTGAGACCTCTGAAATCAACACAAAGGTGGATTTTACCACTCTTATTTCTTACTACCATATGATTTGAGAGCCATTCTAAATGTATGATAGAAAAAATTATACCAACCTTCTTTAATTTCATAATTTCTATCTTTACTAGAGGCTTTATCTTGGGATTTATCATTCTTAACTTTTTCTTGAAGGGTTTTGATCCTTCTTTTAGAGGTATTATATGTCGAAATATAGACTTGTCATATTATTTCAAGTCATTATAACTCCAAGCAAAGATGTCTTGAAATTATTTGAAAATCTAGGTATATTGATTGATTTCTTCAATAATGCAACTAGTACCCAAATTTATGTATTTTGGAAAATCAGGAGTGCCAATAGTTAACTTTTATGTTTCTTGAACTTTTATGATATATGGTTCTTCTAGTGGATTTGGAATATTTTTTTGGTCATCTCTTGTATAAAGGGATGCCAAACTAACACAACTCTTCGGAGTAAGTTTAAAATTTTGATCACACACCTCCTTATGGAGAATTTGATCTTCTTCTAAATCATTGGAGATCATGGAGTCATTATCAATGAAGAAGTTTACAATGTGCTCCTCATTTTCAAAGACTTGTAAATATTCTTGGTTATCTGGTATTGAAGGTCGAAAGATCATTTTGACATGAAAAGTGTTCTGACACTGAGAATCTTCTGTATTGAAAAGAGATGCGACCACTTCCAATGAATCTACCTTTTGATTCCTTTCTCTAGGAATAAAATATATATTGAAAGAGTTTAAATAATCCATGAGTTTTCAAACTCTTCTTGCATAATGTTTTATCTTTTCCTTCTTAATTCTGTATTTCTTTCTAATGTGATTGATAATCAACTATGAATCACCAGTGAATACCAAATTTTCAACTTTCATTTGAAGGGACATAATCATCCTTGAATTAACGCCTCATATTTTTATTCATTATTGGAACATGGAAACTCCAATATAATGGCGTGTGGATATATACCATATTGAGGGATTTTAAAAATGATTCGTACTCCATTTCCATATTTGGAATAGGAACCATCAAATTACATCTTCTAGAATCCATGAAAAGAATTTTCTTCACCTTGTTCAGGAGGGTTGATTTTTTCTGGACTAAGAACATCATAATTTCCAATTCCTGCATCAATATAATTCTCCATTACTTCATTCTCCTTCTTATTGAAAGATATAGTATTTCTAATTTCTTGAGGGACCCAGACCATTGTTCCATCTTTGTTAGGCAACATCATACAACTTCCATCATTCATAATGTAACCTCCAATTAATGAACACCAATCCCTTTCTAACACACACCATATGCATGAGGTAAATCAACAACTGTAATGGTGAAAACTATGGTGATATGAGGGCCTGAAATTAGACATGCACATAAGTCTTTTATTTCACCATATGATGGAACTTTTCTTGATTCTATGGCATAAATACTTTCCCCCAATCTCATAATAATTTGTGCCTCCCATTCCCAATGCTTCCATGACTGATAAAGGCATGATATTGTTGGTAGCTCCACTATCAATTAGGAAATTATGTAATGTAAAGTCATGATTCTCTATGGATATATAGAAAGGTGGGACTCTACCCCTTGGACTTACTAATGAGACATTTTGTTGTTGACTGGTATTTATGACAACAACTTCTATTCTTGTTTGTGAATCATCAAATATCTTTAAACGACTCTCTCTTTTTTGTGGTATCTTCACCACGTCCATGAAGTGAAAGGTAATTCTGAGTTTGGCTAAGTTATCTATAAGAATATATTTCATTTGTAGTGGAGTCGTTGCATGACTAGAAACTCTTTATTGATTTGTTGGTTCTTCATTATTTGTCTTCATCTTTTCTTTTTTAGGTGCTTCCTTTGACTTGAATTTATTCACTTGTTCTCTTGTTTGGAAAAAAATATCCTGTGAATAATATGTATCTTCTTGTTCATAAAAAATGTAAAAAGATGATGTTCCTTCATCAATATGTACTAACTCTAGAACCTAATTTTGGGTTATATCTCCTTCTTGATCAACATTTTCAAATATTTCTTCTTCCAAGACTTCTTCTAATACGACAAAATTATGATTTGACACTCTTGGTGCTCTTGGTCTGTGTTCACCAACTCTATCATTTCTTATTATTGTATCTTGTACTAGGCCTCTTATGTTTGGATTAGGTGGAGAAATTATCTCACTTCTTTTGAGCCTAGTAATATCATTCTACATCTGTCTGATGGTCCTCCTCATTTGAGCAATTTCTATTTTATGTCTTATTTCTTGAGAAACTACTGGTTCATTTATGACATTATGGTGAACCCCTTGGAGGATTCCTCCACAAGTTCCTCAATTTTCAACATTTCTTGAGTTATATGGTCCTTTATGTGATATGAAAAGAATAGTCATTTGTCTTTGTACTTTCCAAAGAATGATCTCAGGATCAACATTGGTCTCCAACATAAATTCTTCCATTTCTGTTGTCTTTTTAATGGCTCCATGTAAATCGTTTATTTTTGAAGATCTAATTGCATAATTTAAATTTGTAGGAATTGCATTCTTGTATCATCCAAATATAAAAATAATATTTGGGCGTCGTTCTTCTAGAATTTGGTTTAAAGTCTTAAACAATTATAGATTGAAATCTCTTATTCTTTCTTCTTTATTTAGATGAATTTGAGTAAATTGGGTGAGAAGAGTATGATATGCAACATGAAGTGCATACATAGTCATAAACATGTTTTCCAAATCATCAAATGAGCCTATTGATCGAGCTAGTAAATAAAGATACCACTCATAAGCTGGACATATCAGGGTTTGTATAAATACTTTGACCATGACATCATCATGTTCGATCAAATGTATGTTGCAAACACTCAAGAACTGATACATATGTACTCTTGGTCCCATGACCCCACCACATGAGAATACATGCAATACTTCTTGAGGTAATGTTGGAAAAGTGTGTTGTTCTCCATATAGATTAAGTGGGTTGTTTCTAGCCTATCTTCTTGGATTTCTCTATCTATTATTTTCTCCCATTTCTTCATTGGGAATTTCATTTCTTTGTTCTTCTCGATCTTTCATGGTTAGGCTTTCACTTGTTTCTAAATTTGAACTTTGAGCAACCTTAAAGAGAAATAATTTCATACTTTAACTTCTCATTATTGGACCTTTAAAAGGTTCCAATTTTTCTTGGATTTACTATTGTCTTCTTTGTATAAAATTTATTGCTCTTTCTTCTTCTCTAGCAAGGGTTTCCCAAGATATTTCAATTTCAACATGACTCTTAGTTTTTTTTAACACCAATTCATAGAGTTGATGAAAAAAACTTCCTTGATTTATATTTCCCACTTTCAATTGGGGTTGATTTGGTTCTCGTTGAGTCATCAAAATTCTGGTCTATGAAACCAACCTTTTGTTTTCCCTAGTGGAGTTTCCAAAATGTTGATCTAAAAGATTCTTTTACGTTCTTTAAGTCAACCTCATGAGGATAAAATCCCTTATGTTTTTAAAGAGGTGGTACTCCTTTATTTTATAAGATTGCATATAGAAATCTAAACAATGTCTGAGAAAGACCGAGGTTATTTAAAATGAGTATTCACACACAAAGGACACATGAGATAGGACCAGGTATCTTATAAAGGAAATTATTTACAATATATTACATGATTCATAAAACAATAGAATATGAAAGTAAATAGGATGACATTTCCATCATAGTATTCATTAATACATAACACAATATCCAAGGAACAAGAAATTATAGTCCACATATGGTAGAGAACTTTAAATGCTTATTTCATTAGCCACAAAATATTATGATAGATACACACTTGGAATATAAAGCTTGAAATCAAAGTATGAGATTATAGTAATGCAATATCCCAAAATAGTTCTTTGGGAACCTTTAAAATAATATATATGTCTTTTAATATACAAGGTAAATGCCTTGAAAATAAAGATTTTTGTTTGTCCTTCAAACAAGAATGGAATGGGGCTCCCGTGAAACATGAAATAAAAAGACCTGGAAGACAGATGAAAAAAAATAAAATATCAGCCTTGGTTTCACATATTACTAAGAAATGGAAGGAAATATGACAAATTATTGTAGAAGAATGATATTAAGATGAGGAATAGGGTTGTTACTTGGCTCACCATGATGGAAAGTTTTTTTTTTCTCTCATTACTTGCTTGGAGGTGCCTCTTTTGTAGATGCTTGTTGTTATTTAGGTGGCATAATTGTTACAATCGTTTCTTACTGATCTGACTTAGTAATTTTGATTAAGGATTTTCTTTACCAATATTCAATATATTACCTCATGGGGGTCGTTGTGATATCATTCCTTGTCTTTATCTCAAACAATTAATCCTCCATCTCTCTCAAGTCCATGTCTGATTGGTGCAATGCATCATCCACCTCATAATTTCTTTTGATGTATTTGACTATCCACCTTTCGACTTCTTTTTCAGAGAATTCAATTGATTCGGTGAACTCATTTTCTCATCAAACTTTCAATACACTAAGTTGGTCTAAATTTTTTTCTTTTGATGAAAGTATTGTATCCATTAATAGGTTCGGGCCATCAAGTTTTTTCGTGAGATCAACCACCTTGAAGAATAAACCACCTCTTTTGTTCTTCAAAGCATCTAGTTCACTTATCATTTCTCTGAAATTCATTATTCTCTTCATCCAACATGCATTAATTTGTTTCATCCAAGTATTTAAAGGCAAGTTTTTCTCTCTTTTGTGGATATTGTTCAAGATTGAAACTTTGGCAGAGAATGTACCTACAATGTCCCTGTAGAAACCTCCATCATTCTTCAAATCCTTCTGAAGATATTATTTAAAATTTGTAACTCTTGTTGCAAAGTTGGTGGAACTTTGTAGTAAATATATTCTTTTCTGGATCCCATCTCGAGTATATTTTCTTATTGCTTGTAGTAAATTTGATGAGCCTTTACATTTATTACTGCTTTCCAAGATATATTCTATAGTGAGTGTTGGTTGGATTGTTGATCTGGATTTTATGAGCAGAACAAAATGACTATAGATTATTAACAGGTTCTTAACACAAAATAACAGAGATACAATAAAACTGGTTTTCTATTCAATAACGAAATAAGATGAAACTGTAAAATGCAGCAGAAACAAGCTTGCTGGAATGGTGGCGACTTATCTCTGAGAAGAGATGTGACGACTACGCTCATTCGTAAGAAGACGATTACAATGAGGCTCTGAAGGCCTTTTTACAATAAACAGGAATGCCAAAAACCCTAGACATCCAAAAACCTAACCCTAGGAGATGAAGCGTGAAAAGTCATGTGGGCCTCGTTTGGGTAAGTTAGTACATTAACTTCTCGGGGTCGTAACTTTTTCATACGATCTCCGTTTTAGGCGTATGATAGCCCATTGGAAAGATATCGTCAAGGAGATTCATTTTTCGGCCTCAATCATGCTATAGGCGATCATTGAGTTGGGTCTATCCTGAAAAGCCTTCATTTAGGCCCTCAAAATGGCCCCAAAAGTTAAAACTGCTAAAATTAGTAAATTGCCAAAATTGCCAGAAAACTGTTTTGAGGCAGTTGGAAGAGGTGGGTGGCCACTGATATCCACCTAGATCAATTGTATTCAAAGGTTCTAGAAATACAGGTCTTTAAATTAAGGTTTCCTCTATTTCTTTTATTCTTTGTTTTAATCCCAAATTTTCCTTTTCCATAGTACTAACAAACTGTTTCAAGTCTTATCCAGTTGCATCGTGGAATTGTATAATTTTTTAATGTGCAACCCCATAGAATGTATTTAGACACTTAGGAGTTAGTTAAGATATACTTCTTCTAATGTGTCGTTAGGTAAAATTGTATTTCTTAGTTTGTTTATTTAGTATGCATTAATATGCATTTGTAGTTAGGAAATCTGACGATGACGATATGTTCCCAACATAGAGTGATCCAAAGATTCATATTTTCCTCGATCTTAACGACCATTGATCCACGGCTTAGCACCCGATTGGTCCATTATCTCTATTTAAAGAGCATGGAGGGTCATTTTCCGATGATCAATTGTGAGAAACTCTCTTGTAAAATATCTCTGTAATCTTTTTCTTTTGAATTAATAAACTGCTCCAAGTGACCGCGTTGGCTGGGGCCATGGATGTTTCCCCGTAGGGGTTTTGCCACATCAAAACATCAGTGTGTTGATCTTTGATATGGTTGTGTGAGTGGTTACTAAAGGTGTTTGTCCTCTGTTGGAATACCTGTGTTGTTGAACATGGTTTTAACTTCACCTAAATGAGTGATTTGATATACTTATAGAAGGTTACAAGAAAGACTTGGAACACATACTACATCATTGAAATGACCATTTTCTACTTGAATTGTTCCAGATCCTACAATACTAAGAGATCTATCATCACCAACAAATATTTTCTTGGTGTTACATTCATTTAGAGCAGAAAATATGTCTTTATCCTTATCCATATGATAAGATGCTCCAGAATCAATAAGCCACTCATCATAAGAAGAAGTAGAAGTTGTATTGAAGGAGAAACCAGAAGCAGAAAGTGCATGTCCATGAAAAGAAGAAGAAGAAGTAGAATCAATACTGATGTTGTGCTTCTTCATCGCTACTTCTAAAGCTTCCATCTTCTTGAAGCACTTGGACTCATCATGACCATCTTTATCACAAAAGTTGCAATGTCTGTCAGTCTTCTTATTTTTATATTTTGCTCCTTTGTCACCATTAGGAGCGGAAGCTGTCTGAGTGGGTTTGGGACCCTTATGTTGTTTGTTGTTGTGGCGAGGATGTTGCTTCTTGGGATTCTTGGGTTTGTCTTTCTGATGGATGACTAAGGCTTTGTTGGAGGTACCTACCGTGTTGATCACTCCAAGTTGTACAAACTTATCTTTCTCTCTAATCAAAGCATCATAAAAGGACTCAAGAGTGGGTTTTTGATAAGCTATCCCTAGAGCCTCTTTCATGGCATATAAGGTAGATACAAACACAAAATATTCACTACCTAGATTATAAAGAATAAGATAGATGCAACGATCTTCATCTATCTTTATCTTATAGTCTTCACATAAAATTTTGAGTGTTTTAAACTTAGATAGATAGTATTCAATGCAAGAAAAATAACTTGGACTTAAAGTTAGTACTTGATTTTCTAACTGTTGTGCTCGAATAATATTGTGTTTACCCAACAAAGATTCAATCTTTTCCCAAGCATCTTTGGGTTTATCAATTTGTTGAAGGTGGAACCTTAAATAAGGAGAGATGGACATTCTGATTAGTCCACATGCTTCGTCATTCCTATTAGCCCATTTTACTTTGTTATCAACATCAGTAGGCTTTGTTTCCTTTTCTAAGGTAATCTGGTACAAGCCTTTAGTTCTTAATAAATCCTCCATATGGGATTTCCATTGGAAGTAGTTGGTGCTAGTAAGAAAAATATTACTTGAAGAATGCATATTAAATATGCATATAATATGGATTTAAAAACTGAAATTGATGATCTATATGGAAATATCTCAAAAAATTAGGTGGTTTAAAAAAAAAACGACACTAAAAATGGACTTCGGATGTGATAGTTTTGCCCTTTTTAAAAAATGCATAAACGATAACCAAAGGAAAACATGATGCTGTAAGTTTCTTTATGAAGTGACCCACTTTTATAAAAATAAGTGGGGATCATTTTTACAAGGAAGTTACTTTATAAAATAAAAGTTGCATGCAAAATAAATACCTATAAACTAAAATTTTAAAGCTACTTATAGTGATTCACTTTTATACTTGAAGTGAAATACACTTTACAATGGAGCATGAAATTTTTCAAAAAAAAGTAACAAAAAGAGAGACTTGAACTCAAGACCTCTTACTTAATAAAGAAAATTTTAACCAAATGGGCTAGCAAAACATATTGTATTGTTTAACATGAGGATTGGGCATGTTGTTGTTGTTGTTGTGGAAGACAACCTTGGAGAGTGTGCTAAAAAAAATCTTTTCACAGAAGAATTTTTTTTTTCTTCTCGATGACAAAAAGGGTTAGATATTGGTTAGCTTACCCGAAAAATGCACCTTTTCCTATCTATTTATGATTTTCTGAGATCGCACAGGGCACGGGGAAAAGAGAATACACAGATCTAAAGATGAAAAGTGTATATTTATTGGTTATTCTGAAGATGTCAAAGGTTATAGACTTCTTCAACCACATTGTAATGAAATTATTATTAGAAGAGATGTTAAATTTGACAAAAATATCTTGGCCTGCGAGCCTAATTTGACGTTTGTTCTTTCCTCGACCTGCAATCCTAATTCAACGTTTGTGCCTTCTTCGGCCTGCGAGCCATCTTCGATGTTTGTTCCTTCTTCTGTTCTGGTTTCTTCTTCAGATGATGACATTGAGGATGAAAATCCACCTTCGCTTGCTCACCTTCCTCCAGACGAGTCCTTTGAACCTGAACCAACACCAGCTCCAGCTCCACCGCTTCCTAGATGGGTCCATTCAACATGAGAAGCAACTTGTTATCTTGTCGATGATCCTTCATATCAATGTCAGAGACGTTCACAGTTCCAACGAGCCTCTTCTCGTTTGGCTCAAGTTTAAGAGACTCATGAACCAGAGACATTTGCAGAAGCTTCAAGTCATCCATATTGGGATACAATAATGAATGAAGCGTATCGTTCTTTAATGGAAAATGATACTTGGGATATTTTACCTCTTCCAAAAGGAAGAAAACTTGTAAGATGTAAATGGGTCTACAGAACTGAGTATGCATAAGATGGAAGTGTTGAAAGACACACGGCTCTGTTACTTTCCAAATGATTTTCCCAAGTTGAAGGAATTGACTATAATGAAACCTTTTACCGTGTATCCAAAATGAATTCTATCCACCTTGTTCTTGCCCTTGTTGCCTCACATAAATGGGAGGTCCATCAGATGGATGCTAAATCCACCTTCTGGCATGGAGATTTGCAAGAAGAAATATACATGGAACAACCTCCTGGTAATGTCCAAAATGACTCTAGCCTTGTTTGTCGCCTTAAGAAATCTCTTTATGGTATTAAGAAATCTTCCCGAGCTTGGTATGCCAAAATGGACAACTTTCTTATTACCATTGGATTCTCTAGATTCCAATCTGATCCTAATGTCTATACCAAGAAATTAGGAAGCCATCTCATAATCCTTGTCCTTTATGTTGATGACCTTATCCTTACTGGTAGTGACTCAAAACTCTTAAACCATGTGAAAACTAGCCTTAAGAAGAAATTTGAAATGACAGACTTAGGCTTTTTGCACTATTTCCTTGGCCTCCAAGTTTTGCAAACCAGTGAAGGAATTTTCCTTTCCCAATATAAGTATGCTTGTGACCTTCTTCATCTCTTTCACATGGACGATTGTAAACCAACCCCTTCTCCCTTCCAGTCTGGAGTCAAGCTTGTTTCCACCTGTACTTCTCCCGAAGTTGATGCCACCTTGTACCGTCAGTTAGTTGGTAGCCTCTTATACTTGAATCATACTCATCCTGATCTTTCCTTTTTTGTTGGTCTTGTTGCCCAGTATATGCAAACACCCCATGAAAGCCATTGGAAAGCAGCTAAAAGGATACTTCGCTATTTTCATGGAACAATTCAGTTCAAGATACATTACAGTTCAGGGGGGACTCCTTTATTGGTTGGTTTCACTGATTCAGATTGGGTCGACGACCCTGATGATCGAAAGTCTACTGCAAGTTTTTTTTTCAAGCTTGGTTCATGACATGCCACTTAGGCCTGTAAGAAACAATAGGCTATTGCACTTGCTTCAGTATAAGTAGAGTACTGAGCAATGATAAATGCAAGTGAGGAAGCCTTATGTCTTTGACATATTCTTTCAGAGTTTGGATTCCAATAGCAACATCCGACCAGCCTTTGGTGTGAAAATCAGAGTGACATCAAGCTCTCCAAAGACCCAGTTCAACATCAACGCAACAAACACATCGAGACACACATGCACTTCATCAGAAAGCGCATTCATGATCAAGTTATTGAAGTGCTCTTTTGCCCTACAAAAGATCAAGTTGCAGACATTTTCACAAAGTCTCTTACATAAATGAAGTTTTCCAAACTTCTATATATGTTAGGATTTCAAGAAGTTTTCATCAATGGGGGATAGGCTCTAATGCCTCCTTCCTTCTCCTATTGTGTCACTATTGTAAATCCTTCAATCCTATCCTAAGTTATTCTTAAGGGGGGATGTTAGGATATTTAGACACTTAGGAGTTAGTTAAGATCTACTTGGTCTAATGTGTTGTTAGGTAAAAGTGTGTTTCTTAGTGTGTTTCTTTAGTATGCATTAGTATGAATTTGTAGTTAGGAAATCCGACGGTCACGATATGTTCTCGACATAGAGTGATCCGATGGTTCATATTCTCCTCGATATTAATGACCATTGATCCGTGGCTTAACACCTAATTGGTCCATGATCTCTATTTAAACAACATGGAGGGTCATTTGACGATGATCGATTGTTAGAAACTCTCTTGTAAAATATCTCTGTAATATTTTTCTTTTGCATTAATAAACTACTCAAAGTGGCTGCGTTGACTGGGGCCGTGGATATTTCCCCGTAGGGGTTTTACCACGTCAAAACATCGGTGTGTTGATCTTTGATCTGGTTGTGTGAGTGGTTACTAAAGGTATTCATCCTCTGTTGGAATACCTGTGTTGTAAAACATCGAAATCAATTGTTAATTTCCATTTCTTTGCTGACTTTTTATTTTTTGTATTGACTTTTTCAATTAACATTTTTTTGGACACTCGATTGTAGGTTGCATGGTGCAAGGTTACAGACTCCTCTTCGAATATATCTGATTCTGAGTGACTATGGATTCAACAATTTCTTGGGTTTCCAGTAGTCTTTTCTCAGACTAACTGGGTTCTTCAATAAGATCATCCACATCCATCGCTCGTGAGCTTTATTGGTTTTTAGGTATACCTAACCCTGTTTTCTATGTAGCCCTTTTTCTTTTGGCAGAAGTATATACAATATGATAATTTTCAAGGTTTTTCTTTGGTGGGTCCTTGTTGGAGCAGGCCATTTTGGGTAAATATCGAGGTTCAACATAGTAAGAGAGGCTAAGAGATAAGGAATGGACCAAAGGTAGCAATGCACGCTAGGAAAGAAGGAAAAACAATGTGACATAGGAAAAGGAAGAAACGTGCCATGAATTAAGGAAGATCGGTGCAGAGTCAAAGAAAAGAATGATTGGATCAAAGACCAACCACGTGGAAGGTAGTTAGAAAGAAGACAAGTTGACTCCACTTGAAATTAGGGTTTTGAGTCATGATGTAAGGGTTTTTACCCAATTTTGTAATATAAATAGAGGACGTATGAGGAAAATAGGAGAAGAGAATCAAAACTTTTGTATGTCCTAGAATATTATCATCTTGAGTCCTTTTGAGAACCTTTTTGAGTCTGACTCGTAGTACTAGATTTGTTGAGAGATGTGGAGTTCCGATGGGGACAATTTTGAGATGTAATTGAGGGTCAGGTTGCAAGTTGTGGAGCTTAGTGTGATGCTAGTCACCTCATGGAATATGAAAATCTTTTGATGTAGTGTGCGAAACACCATATTTTGATGAAGAATAATAAAAGTAGAAGATTTTTGGGGACGTAGACCAGCGGGAGTGAACACCGGTAAAATTATGTGTTGCAATGTGTTGAATGATGTTTTTGTTTTTTATGCAATTATGAATAAATGATGAATGGTTAAGATAGTATTTTATAGCGCACAATACTGATAATGTAGAATAAACTAACTATTAGATCTATATGAATGGTATAATGAGGTGTGTAAGATGGTGCATGTTAAAGTAAAAGTAGAAGAAGTAAAATGAACATCCCCAATCCCTTCCATGACTGCAGACATCTGTGTCCTATGGTCACCCATAAGCCATATCGGGTGAGATTGCGTTGTGAACTCTGTGCATGGTGTAGCCTTTTATTTTACCAGAAGAGGCGATGGTCTCTAGGGTTTTGTTGGAGAACTAAGGTAGAACCCGGGTCAACCCAAACATCCAACAAATGGTTTCGTTGTTAGTTGGAACTCATAAGAACAACCTGGAAAGGATATGATGAGAATGAAGTGAATGCAGTGGTAAAAAGGGATGTTCAGGCCATGAAAAACTACCAATAAATATATTGAAAGATGGTTGGAGACAAAGCAGCTAGAGTTTGCGCAAAAAGACAACATAAATTCCAGGTATACACCGCGCCAATATTTACAGAGGTATGTGTTTACTGATTTGCATGAATCATTTTTATTCTATTTCCTAGAGTTGTTGCAAGAGTGGAGATTGAGTTTGAAGGATTCTTATCCAACTAATCAGATTAGACAAGTAGAGTGGACTACTAAGAACATTGCACAATTGGACAAGGTTAATAATAAATTCACGCACGAAGTGGATTTCTGGTTAGACAATATTATTGCAGGGTTTATCACTGAATTTATAGTTGATACAATGAAGTCATATACTGCTGTAGAGAAGGATTTCTTGAAGGGAACCAGAGGGAGTTACATTAGGTATCTTTACACGTCGATCAATATATTATTGCATGATAAAGGCCTGATGAAAATGGAGTTAGATAGCTAATTCACTTTGCGTGCATGGGGGAGTTGGAAGAATCACTGAGGAAGATCTGAGATATGGATAAGGCTCTAGAGAGAGGCCAAAAGAAGGACGAAATGGACCCTATTATGATGGATGAGGAAAAAACTAAGGAAATAATAAGGAAAGCAGGTGTGATGCACATTGAATGACCCTACCAGTATAAGATGAATAGTAAGTAGAGGGTAGTAGTCGAGCAATGACGAGGAAGAGGTAGAGGATATCTGTACGACGAGGAAGATTGAGGATATCCTGTGTGCCACATATGAAAGGAAAACCATAGGTCATGGGACCGGAGCAGAAGAAGGCTCTCCATTCTAGATAGGAATTAGTGTGGAAGCCACAACCCCATGTGCGACTAAGACATCTGACGAAGAAAAACTAGTTAAACAACAAGTAATTAGTGGTAGAAGGATTTTTGTAGGACGTTTGTCTAGTGGAAGTTGAAGTAGAAGTTTAAGTTCAGTAAGAAATAATCAGGTATCAACACCTCACAGAGGTGGTAGTACAACAAACTTCACAATGGAAGGAGTAGATCCAACTATTAGGTTACAAGATTTCTGAGGAGAAGGGTCAGAGGACCCATAGAAGTATCTTTTCATATATGAAAATATTTGGGTAGCTAAGAAGATTAAAAATGAAGATACAAAGGTTTCACAATTGGAAATAACATTCAGAGACCACCCATTAGATTGGTACATGGGCCTCACAGTAAACAACCTGCAGGTAGCACCAATAACTATCGCATATGTGAAGAAGGATTTGATCAATGAATTTCAGAAACCAAGCTCAGAGGATCAATTCATGAATGAAATGATAGAGATCAAGCAGAAACTAGGAGAGTCAGTATGGGAGATTGATAAGAAGTTCAAGAGACTAAAAGGTAAGTTCAAGTACCCTACCATTGATATGCAACATAGGCATTTTTTTGTGAATTCTTTATTGCCACACTTGAACTATCCTTTAAGGAAGCAAAAATTCTAGAGCCAGGATGAGGCTCTGCAAGCAACATTACAGTTAGAAGAAAATCAGTGAAAATATACAGATCCAACTGTGGAAGAGCTGAGACAAGATTTGAAAAATTTGACATTTCAATTAAATCATAATAAAGGTAAGGAGAAGAGAGAAGATGTCTTGTGTACATTATGCATGATAGAAGATCATCATAAGAATGAGTTTCCATTATTTGCGTAGTATATATGAGTGTGTATAAAAAACCCCTTATCTTCAGGAGGACCATGGTGTGAGATATGTAAAACACACAGACATGATCCTTATCATTGTCCAATGATGCATAAATATCAGACAGTGCCAAAGAGCACATTTTCTAACTTTTACAAGTCAGTAGCGAATGAAGACAAGGACTATAGAAATTTGGAGATAATGAAGGAGATGATTCCAGATACATATAGGGTGCAGGATGAACACATGATAGGACAACATGCACAACAACCACAATGTAATAACGCACAACAGTTTGCAGCAAAACCACAGTACAATAATGCACAACAGTTTCAAGTAAAACCACAATATAATAACACACAACCGTTTCAACCTCCACCGTATAATAATGCGCAACCTCATTACAATAATGCACAACCACAGTATAATCAGGGACCCCAGTATAATACACCACATGTAGATAATCAAGGCAAAAAAGGAGGCTTTAGAGGAGGAGGTCGCGATGGAAGAGGATTTGGAGGAGGTAGAGGACCAGTAGTATGCCATAACTGCTAGAAACCAGGGAACTATGACAAGAGATTGTCCACAACCACCAAAAACATGTATGTATTGTCACGAATCAAACCATGATACAGAAGACTGTCTGACAATGTTGACAAAGATACAGGACAAGAGGAACTAGAAAAATTAGAATGTGCAATGGATTGTTATGGAAAACAAAGAAGAGGATGGAAAGAAGATCAACATAGTTACTAGAGGTGGAGCCAAGACAACAACATATGAAAAAAAAAAGGATCGGTATCAGTACCAGTAGGGAAGAATACAATTCCTTAATAGAAGTTTGATGCACGCAAAGAAAATGAGACTTTCAAAGAAGCTAGACATGATATTTTAAAGGAAAATATTGTATCTACTTCAGGAACAAAGCCGATAGATGATGTACCATTGTATGACATGCCTCCCTTATTTGATCAGACCAACAAAGAGCATCCTTCAGAGAACATGAGTAAGTTAAGAAACTTTTTGGTATCTTGTGTGAAATTGTTGAATGATAAGTCATCTTTGCAAGTATTACAAAATTTGGTAGAAAAATGAAATTATGGGGAAGAAGGGATAAATACAGTGAATCAGGTTCGTAAGAAGAGAAGAACGAGCAAGTAATTTAGGCTGAATGAAAATATTGGAGATTTCAATACGGGTGACATAATATTGGACTTAGGGTCTGAAGTTAATGTTCTGCCTAAAAATACATGGGAAGCTATGGGAGAACCTCAACTGGGGTATTCACCTATTCATTTGAAGCTAGAAAATCAACATAGAGTGGTGCCAATTGGAATATTGAAGGGTATACCAGTAGATCTAGATGGTGTGTGGACCATGACATACTTTGAAGTCATTGACATAGTGGATGACACTTCACCTTATCCAACACTATTTGGGTATGGATTGGGCATTTGATAACTAGGCTATTATCAATTTGAAGACTAGAAAGATGATCTTTGAATCAGGATAATACAAAGTTATTGCACCATTAGATCCATAAGAAGGAGGAAGGTATGTGGTATATGCAACAAAAAATATCCTTACATAAGATATAAACCAGCTTTACAAAACTACCACGCACAAAGAGGATTACATCAACATTGTTGGATAATTGTCATTGATTTCAACCATGGCAATAGATTACAATATAACAGAATGAATAAGCTCAAAAGGAATAACGCTAATTGAATCTCAGAAGAGATGGCACATTTGAAGTAACAGAGGAGACAAAGTTCTGTGAGTAAAGAAATCCTTTTGTAAAGTACCGAGTTACAAGAGCCATTCATTATTAGTTCGGGACAATCTAGGATCGTTAGATCGAAGTGAAGTCAGAGGTTGGGAAGGATTAAATCTCAACCGTAAGATATGAAGCAATAGTATTATGGACCATTGGATCAAGTAGTGGATAAAAAAACGTCGGCATTTCGTCACTTCTCCACTTCAGTGATTACTGGAGACAAGGAAGAATCCACGAAATCGTGAAGTCATGAAATAACGCCAACCATCGATTAGGAAGGATATTCATATGAGTTCTTAGTTGTTAGATCAATATTTGATCTAGAATTAAGCGTTGACCATCGATCTGGAATGTAAATGTTGAACCGTCAGATCACACTAAAGGAAAGAAGGTGGTCAACTCTGACGCTGACCACTCTGGTGAAAAGAAGTCTGAATCATGTAGGAATACCTGAAGGATGAAGCCCCGAATTCAAGAACACCCGTCGATGATTAGATCAAAGGAAGAGATGGGAAATCCCACCGATCGTTGATCGATATAAAGTGGAAGGATAGGGTAATCTTTGAAATCCTGAAGTCCGGAAGTAACGCTAACCGTTGATCCATTTTGGGAACATTATTGACTGTTGGATGAAGTAGTGGAAGGATAGGATAATTAGGGCCAAAGGCACAGAGTCCCAGAGTAAACAGATACCGTCAGATCAATAAGGAACTTTAAATTATTCTACAACCGTTAGATACAAGAGGAAGACATGTGACACATCAATAGGTCCATGTCAGCAGGACCATGTCAACAATAGATGAAACGTGGCCATATCAAATGGTGGTGAGTGTCAAGGTCGATGTGGCACATAAGAGCTTTAAAAATCACAAATCAGGGTAACATGTGGCATACACACTAAGGTTCCACATCATCATAGGTGATGTCAACATGCCACGTCACTCCGGGGGAATTGAGCAAACTTAAGAGTTGTAATATCCCAGAGTCCCAGAGTGTCGAAGCTCCGAGATAAGATATGACCATCCGTCAAGGAGGAAGATTCACGATCAAGATCTAAAAGCACAAAGTAAACGTGAATGAAGTTTATGGACACGCATCAGAGCAAGATTAAAGTGTACAATGGAAAGGCATTTAACAAACCACCTTGTTGAGTTTGCGCGGACCATCCACTCAACCACAGACTAAGTCAGAATCGTCGATCATCTAAAAGCCAAAGTTCAAAGAAAAATGTGGTGGTATATATCTGACCATCTGTTAGAAGGTTAGATCAATAAATATCGACTACTCGATCTAATAGTGAATAGAGTATACACACTTCAACACAATTTACTTCGGGAGAGTTGGAAGATTGCAAAGGTCGAAAATCTTGAAGGTCGACATAACGAGGACTTGGTTCCAACACCGTTCGCGTGATAAGGTAAAGAATATAATAAGAAGCGCAAAGGGCCTAGAATTAAATAAGCCCTCAAAAATTTGAATACGGTCCTATGTAGAAGAATAAGGGATAAAAGAGAAAGCGCTAACAAAACAACACTTGGAATGGATAATCATGTGGTTTTGAGCCTGCGACACATAAAGGAAAGATAAATTGCCTGAGGCTTAACTCTGTTTCTTGTAGGAAGGCCAAGAAGAACACCATTATTGGAATTAATAGAGGTTAAGAAGCTTGTTCACCATTACGACCACAAAGCTAAAGAAGCCTGTCTACCAGTACCACTTGAGAATCTGATTCTTAATGTAGTTTCCTATTAAAAATATTAAAGAAAAGCCAAAGGCATCTGATTATTTAAATTAATAAAGGAAGAAATTAATTTACATTAATGAAAGGGTACAATGGTTCATTGTCAAAATATGCAATGGTTCAAATTCACACTAGTTGGAAGTCTATATAAATAAAAGAGAATGGTGAGAAGAAAGTGTCTCTCCAATCCAGATCAGAAGATCAAAAGTAGAAGCAAAGTCCAAGAAGGAAAGCTGAAAATACTTATGTAGTGAGGGTGGAAATGAGGAGCAAGGAAGGATTCATATCCTTTACTAAGTAAAGTGTGAAAATAAGGAATTTGGTGCTTCCTAGGGTTGGTTTCCTAAAAACAAGGGAGTTGGTGCTTCCTAGGGTTGGTTCCTTAAAACAAGGGAGTTGGTGATTCCTAGGGTTTGTGCCCTAAAACAAGGGAGTTGGTGCCCTGAAGAAGGGGATTTCTGTCTCCAAGAGTTGGTGCTCTAAAGAGGGTTGATGTCCTTCAAAATCACAGATTATTTTTTATAAACTTTGTAATTCTTGTTAAGTATATTTATATAATTTATTTTTAATACAAGTCCATTGTTGATGTATTGTGATGGTTAATAAAATAACAAAGTAATTAATAATCGTTTAAAAATGTAATATTGATTCACCCCCCCACCCCCACCCCCTCTCAATATTTCCAACAAACCCAATTGTAGATGGAATGCTGAGTTGGAGGAGTATTAGTTCTTGTGCTTCAAATTCTGACACAGGATTGGAAAACTGACAATAGCGATTACATGAATTATCTACCAGAAGATGTGCCAGAATGACGCGTGCACTGAGATGGGTTGGATCAAAGGTAAGAGAACCTCCTAAGTTTTATGGAAAAAATTATTTAGAGGAATTATTAAGCAAGTTTGAGGAAGAAGGAGGAGAGCCCAAGAAAATGAAGGCACAAAAGGAGATCCCCCATTATACAAAAACAAAAGATGATGCTGAATTAGTCATGGAAAGAGTACATGAACACACCGTAGAAGCATACAAATATAATGCAAGAGATAACATAAGTCAAGCAAGTCTTAGAGAAGATACAATTTACCCAGGCACGTCACACGGAGAAAACACAACAACAACAAACAACACATGCCAATGCAGAGTGAGGAAGAGACAGTACAAATAATGAAATTGGCAAGTGAAAACTTTAGCATTACTAAAGACATGCTGCAAATGGATGAAGACATGGCACAAAAACAGGTCAAGGATGTAGAACAAATGGAATTGGTATTGGCTAATGTACCAACACAAGCGCTATATAAGTTGCAGATGAGCGTCGCAAAAGAAGTTCAATCCAGAGCCAGGACAGATGCAACAAACTTGCAGAAAGCCAAGGAAGAGAAGGAGGTGCTAGAGATAGTTCTCAAAGAAGTGCATATCAAACATGAGGAGGAAAAACAATGCACATACATACTGGAGAAAATAATTTAGGAAGTCTTCCAAACTATCTTAGAAAGCGTACTAGTAGGGGAGTTCAACGTGGAAGAAAAGATACAACATATAGCACAGATGATGGTTGGCTATAAGTAGGAGATATTCGAATTGGCCGAGAAGCTGACACCAACAACCACACCAGAAGTTAGAACAAAAAGAGAGCAACAAGAAAAAAAACACATGGATATCACTGCGCTGGAAGTAAAAGAAGTAGCAGATCTCTACAAAAGGACCGCGCAGATTTGGACAAGCCTGGCACAAGATGAAGGGATACATCAGTTGGATTAGAGAGAAGAAAAATATAATGCTGCAGTCCATGATTTGAAGCAGAGGAAAAAGATGATGAGTATTTTAGATAGGCTAAAAAGCGCGCAAGAGATGAAAAATATGCAAGCCAAACTAAAGGAAATCCAAGGGGAAAGACAAACAAGACAGGCTCATTTGGAGCCACTTCAAGAGTAAGTAGAGAATATGCTAGCAGAGTTAGAAATAGAGAAAGGAAGACTAGAACTTGCACACTCAGAAAGTATAGCAGTGCTGAAGGAGAACATAACATTGCAAGTAGTGGAGACCCTGATAGAAAAGAGTGCACAGACAAATACATAGGTAGATGCACTCACATAGAATTTCCAAGCATTGGAGAAATTTATGCAAGAGGCACACACTGCTTGAGTGGCTTAGGACGAGCCATAGGTAAGTGTTGGGGGCCTGTTGGAGCAGTCCATTTTGGGTAAAGATCGAGGTTCAATGCACTAAGTGAGGCTAATAGCTAAGGAATGGACCAAAGGAAACAATGCATGCCAGGAAATAAGGGAAAGAAGTGCACCAGAGGCAAAATGAAGGAACGTGCCATGAATTAAGGAAGATCAGGGCAAAGTCAAAGAAAAGAACAGTTGGATCAAAGAGAAACCGCGCTAAGGAAGTTAGAAAGTGGACAAGCTGATTCCACTTAAAATTAGGGTTTTGATTCATGATGTAAGGGTTTTTACCCAAATTTGTAATATAAATAGAGGATGTATGAGGCAAATAGGAGAAGAGAATTAGAACTTTTGTCTATCCTATAATATTATCATCTTGAGTCCTTTTGAGAACCTTTTTGAGTCTGAGTCGCAGTACTAGATTTGTTGAGAGATGTGGAGCCATGATGGGGAAAATTTTGAGATGTAATTGAGGTTCAGGTCACAAGCTGTGGATGTTAGTGTGACGTTGGTCATCCTCATGGAATATGAAAATATTTTGATGTAGTGCATGCAATGCCAAATTTTTATGAAGAATAATAAAAGCAACAGATCTTTGTGGATGTATCCCACGGGGGTGAACCACGGTAAAATTATGTGTTGCAATGTGTTGAATGATGTTTTTGTTGTTTATGCAATTATGAATAAATGATGAATGGTTAAGATAGTATTTTATAGCATGCAGTAATGATAATGAAAAATAAACTAATTGTTAGATCTATATGAATGGTATACTGAGGTGTGTAATATGGTGCATGTTAAAGTAAAAGTAGAAGAAGTAAAAAAAACATCCCCAATCCCTTCCATGACTCCAGACATCTGTGTCCTGCAGTCACCCATAAGCCATCTCGGGTGAGACTACATTGTGCACTCTATGCATGGTGTAGTCGTAGCCTTCTGCTTTACTAGAAGGGCCAATGGTTTCTAGGGTTTTGTTGGAGAACTAAGGTAGAACCTGGGTCAGCCCAAACATCCAACATTCCTTATCACTATGATCATCTAAACTTCCAGTCAATGTTTTTGTAACCTCTAAACCACTACTCCTAGTTTTTTTTCTTACCAAGGTAATTTTTTTAGATACAGTAGGTGAATTGGGATTTCTATCCACTACTTTGCTACCATGCTATTGGTATATTTCATTGGCACTGATTAATTCCTCCATGTCATTTGAAATTTGGTTGGACTAAATCTTAGGGAGAGATGAATTATCTCCACCTCCTTCTTTAAACTACTCAATTTTGGTAAAATAAGAAGAATAACCATTTGAGGCCATATGTACAGTAAACATATCATTTGGGTCAAAACCACAAACAAGTTCAACTTATTTTAAGACGAGTTGGTCAAAATGACTTGTAAGTTCATCCAAATGGGATATGTGTTTTACAATGATTTCTCCAATTTTCCAAGGTAGGGGGAAGAATTGGTTCTTTCTCATCTCGTTGAAGAAGTGATCTTGGGACTTATATTGTCTGCAAAATTCCACAACAAAATGCTTATCTGATACATAAAACAGGAAAAGGAAAGGCTTCTCTTCACATCCAAATAACCTTATAATATTGAAATCATCAGTGGTATCGAAAACTCCTTTTCCCGCGATAAAGGTGGTGTCTTCAAGTGATAATCTTGATGTATTAGGGCCAAAAATTAATTTTTTAAACTCTGACATAAAATTATTGTGAACACGTTAAATATTATATCGAGCTTTGTGCCTCCACAAAGATAAATACTAGGCATAGATTGGATCTATATTAAAATCAATGCTCCTTTCCCTCGACAAGTCCTCAAACACATGATAGTAGGCTATGGTGAAAATGTGGTAGGATGTCATATAAAATTTCTTGGACTTTTTCAAATTACTGAATAGAAATGAAACATTACTAGAAATAATGTGGCCCCAACCTATGATGGCATTTTCATGCAAAGAAAAGTGAGGGACATAGATAATATTTATTGGTATAGATGTTGTTGGGACTTCATATTTTCATGTTTTAATGCATGTTCTAATCATTTAATTTGATCAACTGGCCTCGTTACATACCTGGTTTTCTCGTACTTGGTGTAAAAGTGTAACCTAAGAAGAGCCCATGAGGTAGTTGAATACTTATGCATATTTCGTACATTCTTATTAATGAAAATGTGTTAATTTATTAAAAAGAGATCTTCTAATGGTGTGATTTGAATAAACAGGTTGGGTGACTAGGTAGCCTTGATCGTTGACATTTCCAATCATCCGGTACTAGAGTAAAGGTTGAATTTTGAAGTCTTCTAGAAGAAAATCGGGGACATGGGTTTTATCGGGAACGTCGTCGACATGTAGAAAAATGAGTCAGAATTCACCCAGCTCGCACGCGTAGACCTCCAGCTCAGGGGGAGTATTTCAGAAAATAGAAAAATCTCAAACTGACAACTTTCACCTCGTTTTTCGTCCACATGGAAGCGAATTGGAAGATTCTAAAACACGGGTTTTTCTCCCAAAGTGGACAATTAGGTCCCCATTGAGCGGTTTTTGAAAATTCACTACGGTTATAGAGTTATGGAAGGTGCTTTGGAGTGGATTAATAAAATAACATAGTTTTCATGTTATAGTCCGGTACCAACGTGACTGTCTGATTCCGGTACCTCCGCCTGTGAAGCTATGGTGGTTGATTAAATCTCTAGATGCTAATGATATTGAGAATATTGTTGGATGGAAGTAACCTACTTTAACAAAGCAATCAAGTAACCATTAGATTTGATTACCATGTAATTAATGATCTCTTCCTTGTAAATCACGACCTGAACTCTATAAGAACATGGTCATGGAAAGGATGGTGAGGGAGGAGAGTTAGCATATTACCAGTATGTAAAGCAGTGTGTGATAGTACATAACATATTCTGATTGAAGATTAATAGAATGTTATTTATCTCCATATTTTGATTATCTATGATTGAGTATGAATTGAGTTGTTAACGAGAGGTTGATTTTATGTTTTGAGATGTCAGTGAGAGTAATGTGTGTGTCGAAGACAAACCTCCTGTAGACTTCAGTAGCTGACCTGTTGAAGCAGCAAGGGCCCACCGCCCAACAAAGGTCAGCCTCTTCGTAGATTAGCAGTAGCATTTGTTTTCAGTGGTATAAACATTGATTTAGCTAAAGCTTTAACTCTGTTAGATGATAGCAGCACAACTTAGACTAGGGTTTCCATTTATGTAGAGATCTTTAATTGCTCTATTTTTGGATATGCCTTGTTTTTGTTCTCATGAATTTGATTTTCTTGAGTGATTATAGATGTTGGCAGCAATAGTCAAAACCATTTGGAGAAGAACTAGTGAAGTTCATTGTGAACCATAGCAGAACCAATATATTGATTATTGAACTCCCCATACTATGCTTGATAATTGATGTGTGTTTTCCTTTTAGAAGTGTAGATTTCATAGTTAGTTTTCTAGGTCAGATATCAGAGTTGATCTATCAAACCAACTCCATCTCATACTTGCATGTGCCATAATGGAGTAGATAGCCTCTCTGTGCAAGACAACCAAAATGCATTTCAATTTGCTAGTTTGCTTTATTTCCAGCATGCATAATCTAGCTTAGTTATATACTCGTGACATTAGAAATTACCTTTCTTACCGGTGTCTTGTAACTCTATTGATTACGAATCTCGGATTGATAATTAAATGTGTGCATTATACTAATCATATAATTGCCACAACATTTTGGCGTCGTTGCGAGGGAGTTGCAAATGGTAAGAGGTAATTTTATTTTGGTTTGTTTCAATGGTTTTAAGGACTACTTGAGGGAGGAGAATAAGAGCCACGCAACCACTATAGTGGGGTTCTCCGAAGCCAGGTTGCCTTCTTCCTTTAATGCAAAGTGTGTTTTTCTTTATGAATTATTGAACTAACTTGTGTGAAAGGATAACTTGGTGACAGCAGGGTCCAAGTAAGCGAGGACTTCAAGTTTGGTGAGTTTTATTGCAATTAGTAGTTTTAGATTTAAATTTCAATCTCTTTAAAGATAAACCATTTTTGGGGTGTTGTAAGAACCCCCGAGTACTAATCCATGTTGCGAGATAGGATCTACCAGCCAGCAGAAGAATGATGATTAAGAGTTTGATGAGCAAATGAAGAAATGGTACTCCAAGGAATTTCACAAACTTTGATAGCAAATGGAGACCTACCTACATCTCGAGTGGAGCAAATCCTCATTGCTATCAAAGGCCTATCTGCATTTGAGGTGGACCAAGTTTTGGTTGCAGTCAGAGATTTATCTGTATCTCAAGGAGGAAGAGAAGAGCAAGAGACTCATGAGCCACACAATGTAGTAGATCCAGAAGTTCATAAACAACATCTAGATGAGATTCAAGAGTCGTGGACCACAACTTATAAAGAGTGGACATTGGAACTTGAAATTAAAGAGTCTCCTGCCTGCTTGACACCATATTTTATCAATGAAGACCATATTTCAAAAGATTTACTTGACATGATAATGGAAGATCTAGTAAGCCAAGAAAATCTAGATTATATTGAAGGTTGGATCCAAACAGTAGGTAAACTACCATATTGCTCCCTTATTCGAAAATTCGCAGCATCATTCCTAGAAGACCAGCTGGTCTCTCATGTCCGAACAACCATTGAGGTATCTTTTCCATATTTGGATATGAGTTTGTTTATAAATTTGTTTCGCACATGGTTGCACTAGAAATTTTCATATACTTGAAGAAAGACTCTCTTTTTGTCAATTAGGAAGGATAGTAAATAAGTAAATAAAAGTTGCATATAGTTGTTAGTTTGGTGCAATATCATTTTTTATATCTTCTACAAAAATTAAAGTGATTAGGTGTGTTGATAAGTTTTGTTTTCCAATAAAATGAAAGTGACAACTGGAACAGGTGGGCAGTGCTTCAAAAAAGGAGGTTTTCACATCTCCACATTACGAGCATGACCATTAATCTCTTTGCCTCACTTTTTCATTGCAATTTCAATTTTTTTTTTATTTTTTTAGTGTGTTAGCAGTATGAATCCTCAAAAGTAAATTTACAAAGCATTTGGACTTCAAGAACTTTCCAAGGATACAGGGAATCCTGCAACATTTCATCTAGTGTTGTGCTAGTCCGGTACCAGAAAACAATCCAGTACTAGCACTCTGTGCTAGTCCAGTACCAAAAAAACAGTCTGGTACCTAAACATTGGTATAAGATATTGTTGGTTAACCTTTATATCCTTTGCAATGGTTACAATGATAAATTAACTTTAGGGAGTATGACTGCTATATTTTCTAAATTGTTTGAATAAAGGAAGTACTGATGGGTATTGGAGTTTTGTAGTACCACACCTTGCAATTGGAACACCACTTCTCTGTTTTACTATGTAAACAATGTTACTTCTCAATTGATGATTATTTGAACTTCAAGAAACTACCAAGATTACAGGGAAACCATTGCACCAGCATATAATTCAGTACTATGTTGGTTTGGTACCAGAACACCTGTGCTGGTTCGGTACCAGTAGATCTATGCTGGTCCAGTACCAGAACACCTGTGTTGGTCCGGTACCAGCAGATTTGTGCTGGTCCGGTACCACAAGAGACTATTTTAATCTAGTACCAACAAGTTTGTCATAATCCGATACTGCAAAGAAATTCGGTAATGTATTAAAAGTTATTCATCAATCTTGATTTTCTTTGCAAACGATAACATGATAAAGTGAAGATGATTGCTATACTTGAAAATGACTGTTATGCTTGTTAAATCTGAAAAGAAATATAATTATCTTGATGAAGATGCTTGGGTTTCTGAAACATGTACATTGGCACTGCAACTACTTGTTGATCTTTTTGTCAAGTTCTATGATTCAATAAACCATTTACTTGGGAAAGTGATGGAGTTTCTAACAAAGCAGCGGGTCCAAAGTTTGGTTGGAATTGGTGTGTCTGCTTTTGTTCGTTTGATGAACAATGTTGGTAGTCTTTTCTCAGATGATAAATGGAAACATGTGTTGTTATACTTGAAAATAACAGCTACAGAAAAAATTCCAGATTATGCCCAGATTGCTTATAGTCTGGTTGATAGTGAACCATCAGACGTTCAAGAAGAAGATAATATACACATAAGCAAAGTATTCTAGTCACACTGCGAGGCCTGCAAATCATAAACCTATTGTGTGCCATTCAAGCTGAAACCAAGGAGCTGGCTGCAGTATCAAATGGAATCTCTCATGCAAGCCTAGAAGAAATAATTTCTTTTGGTTCAGTTGCTGACTAAAGGGAAGTATTTTAATTTCTTTTGGTTCAGTTGCTGGCTAAAGGGACGTATTTTAATTTCTTTTGGTTCAGTTGCTGGCTAAAGGGACGTATTTTAATTTTTTTTGGTTCAGTTGCTTTAATTTCTTTTGGTTCTGTTGCTTGACTGAGAAGATATAATTTATTTTGCCTCTGTTGCTTGATAAGAACCATGCTTAATCTGATTTAAAGTTTAGAGGTTGTTTTCATCAAAAAGTCCATTACAAACATCATCAATACTTCAACATGATTAAAGGGATTAAAAATATTAGCCTATAAGTAACTATTTCACCCTAACTACACTTCAACAGTAATCATTGGACTATCTTTACTAAAGAGTAGCATATGAGTATATGAACACTCTCTGTCGTGGGCACACTAGGAAAAATTTATGGGAAGAGGATGTATCAGTACCCTAAGGTAACTTTAGGTCATTCTCTTATGGACAAACTCAGACAGACCATACATCTAGAATATCCAAAAGAAGTAACATAAATACAAAAGTTTATTTTTCCTTCAGACAAATCTTTAAAAGACATTCAAAGAAGAGCATATACCTTCCAACTCAATACCATCCCATCTTGTAAAAAGGTTTTCAGATGAACCTCCCCTGTCACTGTGCAAAGCACTCTTTAATAAAAACCAAAATAGGTGACTATGGACAAGAAGCCTCTGATGGAAAAAGGGTTTAAGAGACTAACCCGCCGGGATACTGAATAGGTCTGTTGGCAGCGGGTATCGGTCTATGGTATGACTAGGCAAACCCATTAGGGTACTGAACAGGCCTGTTGGCAATAGGGCATTTTGTCTGGAGAAGGCATCTCTCACTAAATAACACAACTACCCCACCAGAGTACTGAACAGGCTTGCTGGCAATGGGTTCTGGTTTGTGAATGTCTCATTTATACTTGTTTGATTGAAAAATTCACTTTTGTCATCTAAAACAAAAAGAGAAAAGTTCATTATTGGCATTCATGAGATGCAAACTCCAGATTAATAAGCAACATAATTACTTCAAGAAAATGTCCATTTGAGAATCACCCTAAGTCAACTTACCGGTCTGACATCTAAAGCCTACATTACCTAAGAATAAAACTTCTTAAGAGTGGAGCCCTAACTAGGGAGTCTAATCTACTTATACTGTGAAATTTATCTATAACATCCAATGATAGTAAATCTTTGAAGCACGTTAGGTTGGATATGTTCTTCTGGAAAACGTATAAATATTCCCCTGTTTCACTGCTGAATGCTACCTTTGTTATTAAGCCATCAAAAGAAGGGCAATTTCACTTTTTAGGCATGAGATCATATGCTAGGTGATAAATGTACTTCTGAAATTTGATTGGTTTCTTTTGCTCTTATCATCTTTTCTCCATTATGATATAAAATGTTGAATCTTCTTGCATACAAATATACAACATCCTTGGCATGGGGGAAGGTCAAAGAGCCCCTTCAAAACTCTTTTTCAGACTCCCATTATCACCATGTACTTTGATCCATCCTCCACTTCATAGCCTGCAACGTACATTAAAGTAAAGGTAAACTTGAGGTAAAACTGGGCCAATTATGTCTAAATTTATATAATCAGTCAGGTACCTTCAGCTTTACAGTGATCTGGTACTTCAAATTTTGTGTTGGTTTGGTACTAAAACTCTCACCAAGCACTAGTGGCAGATTCTCATAAAATTGACTCAATCTTTGGTATTTTCCTGAACTAGTATCAAATATCACAAGTTAGCAAGGTATGTGCTATCATTCTAATTTTTTTTAGTAAGAATTGTATCGATTATGCATTAAGTTCATATTACAAAGCAAACTTCTTATTTGATTATGTCATGTCATCATGATAGTCACTTGATCGTTGCACTCTCGGTTAATAGATGCTCTTATGAATGGTCACTTACACTTTGCTCAACAAGAATTCTTTCATTGTATACTTGTTTTGGTACTCCATTCTC
>ML779523.1:236457-257887 GCA_009831015.1 Picea engelmannii
TCAATGCTCCGACACTGAAATTTTCATGATGGTCCCAAATAGATTCTAACCCTTTACACACTATAATCATTTACCCCTATAACTCATGACATGAAAATCACACCCTAAAATATTCTAACCACTAACTACTATGACCCCAAAGCGTCGTTATTATAGAAAACTTGTCGCAACATCCGTCAAATGCAACATATTTATAGATTTTGTAATGTCGCAATTCCGACGTAAAAAAAACCTAAGTGACCATTTGTATTTTGACTTGGTCAACATACTAAGGTGACCGTTGGAGGGGAAAACCTAGTTTCCAAAACGTCGCAATTGCGACATCAATCTTCACAAATGTGGCAAGAACGACATCTATGTCACAAACGTGGCAAGAGAGACGTTCCAATGGAAAACGTAGCAAGAGAGACATTAACGTGGCAAGAGAGATGTCAACGTGGCAAGACCGATGTTATCGGGCAATATGATTTTTTTTTTTTTTTTTTAATTTCCTCTATTTTGTGACAATATGGACAATTTTGTCCATAACGTCGCAAATAAAACGTCGGAATTTTTACAATATGTACTAGTGTTTAAACTCACAGAAATTTGAGAATGTTTGATCCTTCTTCTGCATGAAGAATATCCAACATTTACGAGAAAAGTCATCAACAAAAATAACATAATACCTATGTTTTGTTGTTGAAGCAACCGAGAATGGTCCACACACGTCCATGTGAATTCTCTCCAGGATCACCGAAGCATGGTTCTCCTTTTCATGAAAGGTGGACTTTACATACTTCCCCAAGGTGCACCCCTTGCACTGATCTAACTGAGCAAGTGTTCCCCTTGGAAGTCTAGTAGATATTTGTTTCATGATCTTCAAGGCTCCATGATGAAGATGGCCTAATCGCCTGCGCCATAATTCGCCCTCGTCCCGGCTCACCACTTTTTCTGACTTGCCTATCATGGCACTGCATCCATCTACCTCCAACATGTAGAGATTCTTAACTCGAATCCCTATCTTCTTGAATTGACCTGTTGATTTATGTCGCAGGTAGGCTTTTCCACTGCTAAAAACAACATCATAGCCTCTGTCCTCCAACATTGCAACTAATACCAAGTTTTTCTTCAGACCTGGAACATGCATAACATTTTTCAATTGAAATGGTTTACCTGAATCCCTTTGAAAGGTAATGATACCAATACCAGTTGCACTGTATCGTCCATCGTCGCCCATCTCTATATGCATTCTAAGATCTTTCTCCTCCAAGTCAATGAAAGACTCTTTATCTCCTGTCATGTGGAAGGAAGTGCCACTATCCAAATACCACACTGATCCTGATGCACTTGAAGCCATGCATGCGATCAAAGTGAAGTCAAGTTCAAATTGCGAGACAAGAGCCTCACCAGTTGTAGCTCCAACAATCGTCTTGTTCTTCTTCTTTTGTGGACAATTAGTAGCGAGATGCCCATGTTCGTGACAGTGAAAACACTTCACTTTGGACAAATCCAACTTCTTGACTTTAGACTCGGATTTTGGATGGAATTTATTCCCTTTCCCTTTCCTTGCCTTGGCAGTCAAAGCATAATCCTCTTCATCATCACGCTTTGATGAAGATCCATCTCTAGTGTTCTGCCTGAACTCCTCTTGCACTAGATCCGACCACAGTCGTTCCCAATCAGGCAATTTTTCCCTTCCATTGACAGAGTCTTCATAACTGTGCCAACTCTTTGGAATTCCTAGGAGCTCCAAGCTCACCAAATCATCAGCAACGACTGTTATTCCCACAATTCCAAGCTCATCCCAACATTGGAAAAACTTCGTGAGATATTTTGGAATGGTGTCGCCCTTTTCCATCTTGATCTTCCTGAGTTTATCTTTGAGTGCCAATTTCCTATGGTCGCTACTGTTTTGGAACAGATCCGTCAAAACCTTCCACATTGCATGTGGTGTGGTTTTCCCATGGAGACTTGAGACAATGTGGTCTCGTACTCCCTCCAACAGAATGCTCCTCGCCTTTGCCACTTTCTTTTGACATGCATCAAGATTTGCAGTGTCTATCGCATTCGGCTTAGGAACATCTTTGTCAATGTAATCCTTCAAGCCATTGTCTTCGAGTACTGCCTCCATCCTGTCCTTCCAAGCAATGTAGTTCGAGATGCCCTCAAGTGCATACTCCAACCTCAAGCCATTGAAAGACATTTTGATCTTGAATCAACTTTCGCACCAAGAAAATATTGCAAATTCGAATGTTATCCAACCACCAAAACTCAACTGCTACAACTTCTCTTGCCCTGGGAGGTTCTCACACCACCTGAGAGAAACCTAAGGGAAGTTTGCACCCTGCCTATGTATAGCCTGTCAAATTGCCTGGGAAGTTCTCACCCTGCTAGTGTATAGCCTGTGAACTTGACTGGGAGGTTCACACTGTAAAGCACTGTAGGGTGAGGGGAGTTCGCACCTCTCCCTTGATCATCCTGCGAAAATGCTAATGAAGTTCACACCCTGCCTTTGAGTAGGGTGCGAGAATTTTTGCTATGAGAACTGAGCGTAGTCTACAGTACTAAAGTTCACACCCTGCTAGAGACGGGACCTGTGAGAATGAAATTATGTTTACACTTCACTTCCGTAGCTCCGTGGCCTCCGTGGCTCTGATACCATGTAGAAATTTCAATACAAATTAAGTATTTCTTGCGATTCTCCTGATCTAACAATTATACGCCATTGTTATATACATAATCGCTTCTACTATTATTCTTGCGGAAAATTAAACCACGATCACAACCACAATCACAAAGTGAAATATCAAGAACACATAACACAAAAGTTTTACCGAGAAAACGTAAAGCTAAAAACCCCACTATCATATATTATGTATATCATGAATCATGAAACAATCTCATACAAAACTCTAATCCAAGAGCTCTCAGTACTATACAATTGTCTCACACTGTCATACACAAATCAACAAATACATGTGCCAATTCTCTGTGTCCATACAACCTGCCTCCTCTGCACAATCTCTGCAATTCGAATTCTCACAATGAAATTACAATTGCCTAGTTTGCACATGCTCATAAGCATATTCACTACATGTGTGATCAAATCACAACTGATAGCCAAACTATGCCTTTCACCTGTTATCTAAACTGGGTCTCCACTGGATCTGATATGCATGTAGTTAACTGTGGAAAATCTTCAGTTGCATGTGAGTTCACTGATTTACTGAACTCTCACTAGTGCATGTTTAGTTACAACTAGTACAACTGATCTTAACTCACTTAACTACAATTATAATCCTGTTACAAATCCAACTCACTCAGTTATGAATGAAATAATAGATTAATATTTATTGTCTAATTTATTTAAGGGAAAAGTAAATTAGACACATGTTTCTTGTTGACTTTTCAACATGCACGTGTTCCTTACAGGCGGAGCAGGAATAGGAAAGAAATTCACAGCGAAAGGATTGTTCCAAATGCCTATACGAATCTATGATTCAAACAATTCCTATGATCCTATGAAACCAAAGGGCCTAATAGTTGCATACACAGGAAAACCTACATACAATGTTGGTGGAACAACAATCCACTCTACATTTTTAATGCCTTTTAACAAGTCACAGTTTCTTCCACTTAGAAAGGAAATGTTGGATACATTATCTAAGCTTTATGAGGAACTCCAACTTGTCTTTATACCTGAAGCATCTTTGATTGGGAGTCGGTTCTTGTATTCCATTGACAACCGACTAATAAGCATAAAACATGTGCAGACGAAATACTTTGGAAACATTGACATGATATTCTGTGGGGATATTAACTAGGAACAACCCATCCAAGATTATTTGATATTTGAACAACCTACCGTTAACATGGAAACAGTCACCCATGACTTCTGGAGAGACAATATTAAATTTTTTGAGTTGCATACTACAATGCACCAAACAGATGAAACATTCATTGCAATTATGAATAGAATGCGCACAAACAACCAAACACATGATGACTTGACCTATATCAATTTGAGGTGCTTACGGATTGCACCAACAGACCCAACGTTCCCTTACCTATTCTACAGAAATAAGGATGTTGCAAAGAATAACAGCCACATGCTATCGCTCATGCCTGGCGATGATATCATCATCAATTCCATTGACCTGGAAGAAGACAACCATGGAAACATGCCACGTCATGAACATTCAGTGACTTTACCTTTGCAGCTTGTCCTCAAATTAGAAATGTTGGTTGAAATATATGCCTGCAACTATAATTCACAAGATGGCTTGGTGAATGGTGCAGATGGAATACTGAAAGGCTATACCAAGACAAAAAAAGTGGATGTCCTTTGGATTAAGTTCCGTGAACTGCATATAGGCAAGCAACAAGCAAGCAAGTTGTCTTATCTATATAATTCAAACACTAGAAGCGATTGGACACCTATTTTGCGAATATCGAAGCCAGTATCGACATCAGCAAAGACAGGTCGACTGGATATTCTAAAACAATTTCCAATTAAACTTGTATGTGCACGTACAGTCCACAGATCACAAGGACTAACACTTGATAATGTTTCATTTCAGCCTGTTGGAATTCAAATGCATGGACTTGTATACACAGCATTGTCCTGTGTCAGAAGCATAGACTCCTTGTATTTACTAAGTCCTCTCACAAAAGATAACTTCAAATTGAAACAAAAAGTTGATATTGAAATGGAACGACTGAGGACCACCGCAAAATGGCAACTGCATTATGATTACCAATCCATACAAACAAATTCATCTGTATCAATTCTCTCGCTTAACACACGCAACTTAAATGCACACATGGATGATATACTGAATGACTATGATATAATGCAATCCGATATTCTGTGCTTGCAAGAAACACACATGGCATTATGCATGCAGAACAAACAATTCCCAAATCACAATTGCATATCAACTTACATTACACATGGGGTGATGATACTGGTGAAAAAACATGTACCGATTTTGGACCATATACATATCGAAGAAAAGAATGTTGAACTGGTGCTTGCAATTTTTTTTTCCCATGAAACAGAAGTTGCAATACTAAATATGTATGTTTCTCCCCATGTAACATTCTCCAACATAGTGCATGTTATTTTCAATGCATTGGCCCATTTCCATATGAACAGACCCATTGTACTTGTAGGAGACTTCAATATTGATATGCTACAAAATACTGGCAGAACAAAAGAATTGGAAAACTACATGTGCAAATACAGTCTCCGCTTTCTTTTGAACAACACAGGCCATCTATAGAACACACTTATTGACCATGTCTGGTCCAATGTGCCCATTCCTCAATACAATATGTTTGTCTTAGACACATATTGATCTAATCACGATATAATTGGTATTGCACTTGAATTATGACATATACATCAAACTTATTGGAAACTCATATTTCTATGTTTCAAAGCATATATGTATCCCTGATTTCTACACACATCGTTTTGGTGAGCATACGGACAATGTTCTACTTGAATTATAAAACATACATTGTGCAAAAAAAAAAAAAAGGTACATCCTTCCAAAAACTATTTGTGACTCATCTTATTCTATTTATTTTTTGTATATGTACATAGTAGTTTCCTTTTTCTTAACATTTGAACTTATGTTCATATCCGTTTTACTTTGTACTTTTGTTGATAGAAATAGACAGGAAAACTAGATGACGCAAAGAAATCCTACCCAGAGATGTAGACTAATCAATGCAAAGGTGCATTCTTTTTCTTCCCGTGTTACATAGTAAACAGTTTTTCGTTTACTTTCTCTGTGTTTGTCAAACTTGTTTACAGCTATGTTTTGTTTTTTTTTTCTTTGTTTTGCGCATAGAGGCTGCTAGGCTGCACGTCTACCATCCAACAGATATAATTTTGAGCCAACCAACTCGCAAGTCCACTTGTCAATTTGTTTATCACACAACTATGACGGCTATTTGCAGGACACATAACATTAGAGGCATAATGTGCAGCCCACAAGTGTGCGGTCCAAATAAGTGGCTAGGTATGGAATAAGGGATCTGTGCATATTTGGTATGTAGTGCTCATTTCTGGGAGCACGCCAGCCCTGGAGTCTGTCAATTTGTATATCGCGGAAATTAGTAGAAGTAGAATGTTCAACCTGCCAACTCGCAAATTCGCTTGTCAATTAACAAATGTTGAGCCGACCAGCCCACAAATCCGCTTGTCAATTTATTATCATAAGCTATTTGTAAGGCACCGAAGAATAGAGGCTCGTTTTTAACCCTGGCAGCCTGAGAACCCGCGATATAGAAACTGTACATGGTCTATAAAATCTCAGCCACCCCGCAATTCCGCTTGTCAATTTGTATATCGTGGAACTGTATGTGCTATTTGTAGAACATGGAACAATAGAGGCCTTTTTTTTTACCCCTCCCACCCGAGAACCCGCAAGTATTGAATGCGATATGGGTACATGGTGTATAAAATATCATGTCGATACTTTATAAAGGTACATATTTAGTTTTTCCTCGTTTCTACACACACTGATCTGGTAACCACAGAGTTGGTGTTGCACATGAATTATGAAATATGCACTGGGAGTCGGATGGAGCCAAGTCTACGATCCAAATAAGTGGCTAAATATGGAATAATGGATCTGTGCATATTTGGTATGTATTGCTCGTTTCTGGGAGCTCGCTAGCCCTAGAGTAGAATGTTGAGCCGACCAGCCCACAAATCCGCTTGTCAGTTTATTATCATAAGTCATTTGTAAGTCATCGAGCAATATAGCCCCGTTTTTTACCCTGCCAGCCCGAGAACCAGCGATCCAAAAACTGTGAATGGTCTATAAAATGTCAGCCAATTCGCAAGTCTGCTTGTCTATTTGTATATCACGGAACTGTGTGTGCTATTTGTAGAACACTGAACAATAGAGGCATTTTTTTGAGCCCACCCTCCCGAGAACCCACGATTCCGAAAGTGGAAAAGCATGGAATGACATATCGGTACATGCTCTATAAAATCTCATGTCCATACTTTATGAAGGTACATTTTTAGTTTTTCCTTTTTTCTACACATACTGATCTGGTAACCACAGAGTTGGTGTTGCACATGAATTATGAAATATGCATTGGGAGTCAGACCGAGCGCTTTGGTTTGCTTAGCTGAACAATTCCGACTTATGTAGTTTTAGCATTGAACACTCAGCAGTTTCACCATGCACTTTTAGACTTGGGCATTCCTTCCTTGCTTGCTCTTCCCTGTGCCCGTCACCTTCGCATGTGTTCATAATAAGAAATAATGTTTATATATATATATGTGTGTGTGTGTGTGTCTTCTTTCTAGATATTTAATGCTAATAGGTCATCGTGCATGCACCGTCTAAGCTGTCAATGATCTGCGCAAGGCTCGAGAAGTTCTGCCATCAATGCAATTTTTGCGAAGGCTTTTCTTATCCCTTCCTAGTCTTAATTTCAAATGCCATGGAATGTCATTTGCACGCCGCCATCTTTCTTCCTTCATGAAACCTCCAATATATTCCCAGTCTTAATTTCAAATACCATGGAATGTCATTCGCACGCCGCCAGCTTGGTTCGTTCACGAAACCTCCAATCCTTAAATGTTCTTCGCCGTAACTGCCACCTTCGCACTTATAAGTATGCAATACTTAAGCTTTACTTCTAACAGGTCATAATACAACACGCATAGATATTGTCATTAATGGGGAGATTTTGCATTCGCACGCATTGAAGCAATGTTTTTGGGGGGTTATATTGTCCCCTCCATTTCTTCATTTCAAGTAGTGTCTGGAGTAAACCAATGTTTCCATAAAGTACTGGCACTAGCTCTACATTAGTTTTGTAGAGATACAGTGAACATATTACTCACGAGCTTCTCGTGCAGAAGAAGGGAAAAAGAATTGTAGGGGAGGCAGAGCAGCCCGAAATTTACAGTGAAAACATGGATCTTGACGCTGATCTGGAAAGCATATTCTGCAACCTTGATCAACCCAGAGACATAATTCAGCATACCTTCTCAATGGACATGGTTGATACCCTAATTTTTTATGAAGATGAATCCTTCGTATTCCAAAGTGCTTTTTTGAATCCAAATCAAAAAAATTAATCATTGAAAAAAGAGATGTAAAAAATAAGAAAAGAAAACATCGTTAAGAACTTGACCTTGCCAATATGCAGGCATCCAAAATCTCTCAACTTCACATGGAAACTAGAGATGCTCTTCATGATTCCGTTGGAGTTATTGAAGCCAAAAATGCCATACTAAAAAAACCGGATTAAGGAATTAGAGGAAGCTTTGTTTCTTATGCCATTTCTTCACAATTCTTTGGGAATATCCATGCATGCTACTACGTGCACCCCTGCAACAAATCTAAAAGGGTCCTCTAGCTTCCTCGCATCCTGTAGAGGATATGTCGAGAAAAATATCAACAAGACAATGGAACTGATTACTAAGGCCTGGGAAACATCACAAAATATGGATTCCCTGGGGAGCAGGGCACATAACTTGCTCCTGCTTCTGCAGATGGATTTAAAAAATGAAGAAACTTTCTATGTGCACATGGTCATCCCTTTTGCCTTTCATGTCAACAACATGCCAGAGACGAGAAGAAGACAACATGATCTCCCTTCCAATAAATGACTCACTCAATTAGAAGCATGCTGGAAAGAGAAAGTGAAGAACCTGTATCTCATCGTCCAATCATGTGAGCAAGTAAATATTAAAGAAAGAAGCATTATTCACAAAGCTCACCAAAATAGACTTAGCAGGAAAGACAAATGGCTTCCAGGACCCCAGCTTAATCCTCAACTCGCTGGCCTCAACCAAGCAAGCTTTTGATAAACAAGTTGATAGTTTGAAGGCCTCGTCTTTAGAAAATGTTTACAGGATTATTGAATATCATGAAGAAGAGGTGGACCACTAGCTAGTCCAATATTCGGTACATAATGGAGACATTGATGAAGCTCTATGTAAACTTTCAATTGATCTAAGCGAATTAGAAAATGAAGTTTTCAACATTAAAATACGCAATGACATCAACGTCACTCCCTTGAGAAGCTATATTGAAGAGAACTTGAACTGGGTCACCGATGAAATCCAACAGGGAAATGCATAGTTATTTCTTTATCAATCCAATTATTCCAACCTTTCTGAGTAGAAATCTATAGCCAAAAAATGATTTTCCCATTTCTACTTTTCAGGTATTACATTGTACCATGTCAAACTTCTTTCCACAGTCCTATTTCTTGTACATATTTCTGTTATGGTCTGCGGGAGCCCCAATACCAGTCTATATGACAAACACATTTACATTTCCAGGGATATGTAACAAACTATTATTTTTTTCATATATTCCAAATAAAACTATTCTTTTGTCTCCTTATATATTTATGTGTTCCTAGATTTTTATCTTTAGCTATGATGAATGTGAAGTCATTATGTTTATTTGATCTCAATTCTCTTTTTTTCCTATGCATATATTCTCTGGCCTGGTCATTTTCAAAATAAAGTATGAAATAAATCACTGACTCAAATTTGAGAGATCATATTTCATATATATATATATATATGTGTGTGTGTGTGTGTGTGTGTGTGTGTGTTTCTTTAAATTTCCAGGAAAATGTAACACGTTTCATTATTTTTTATATAAATGTCATAAAATTGTGTTCACTATTTTTTTTGTACTCAAACGTGTAGAGAGTATGTCATTTCTTGCATCTTGACCACTTGTCCTTCATACTTTTGCCACAAAGGCCCTTAAAATTAAAATAGTCCGCAAGTCCGCTTGTCAATTTGTATATCACGGAACTGTGGGTGCTCTTTGTAGGCCATGGAACAACAGACACTCAATTTTCAGTCTGCCAGCTCCCCAACCCGCGATCCAAAAACTGCCTAAGTATCGAATCAGGGCTTCGTGCAAGTATGGAATGAGGGCTCTGTGCATGCCCTATAAAATCTCATCCCCATAATTTATAAAAGTACATATTTCGTACGTATAAAAGTAAATATCTACTTTAAAAAATTGCATATTTTCTATGTATAATTTATGCTCTCCAAGAACCTATAATTTGATACATTTCAATTTCTTGTATCCACGAGCCCTTGTTTTAAAGAAAACTAATTCGGGAATGCTATTTATTTGGTCCTTTTGTCCACCGCCCTATGTAACAGACATTGGCACTATGTTTTTTGTGCTTTTGTCCACCACCGTATGTAAAACCTATGTAAAGAAAACTAATTCGCGAATGCTAAATTTTTGGGACACAAGCCCCTTAAAATTCAAATAGTCCACAGGTCCCATTGTCAATTTGTATATCACGGAACTATCGGTGCTATTTGCAGCACATGGAACACCAGAAGTCTGATTTTCAGGTCCCAAGCCTGAGAACCCGCGATCCAAAAACTGGCTAAGTATCGAATGAGGGTTCTGTCCATGCTCTAATTCAAGAATGGCCTCCAAGAACCTATAATTTCATAAATTTCAATTTCTTGTGTCGATGAGTCCCTATTTTAAAGAATAATTTATGCTTTCCAGGAACCTATAATTTGATACATTTCAATTTCTTGTATCCACGAGACCCCGTTTTAAAGAAAACTAATTCGGGAATGCTATTTTTTTGGTCCTTTTGTCCACTGCCCTATGTAACAGACATTGGCACTATATTTTTTGTGCTTTTGTCCACCACCGTATGTAAAACCTATGTAAAAAAAACTAATTCACGAATGCTAAATTTTTGGGACACGAGCCCCTTAAAATTCAAATAGTTCGCAAGTCCCATTGTCAATTTGTATATCACGGAACTCTCGGTGCTATTTGCAGCACATGGAACAACAAAAGCCTGATTTTTAGGTCCCCAGCCCGAGAACCCGCGATCCAAAGACTGACTAAGTATCAAATGAGGGTTTCGTCCATGCTCTAATTCGGGAATGGTCTCCAGGAACCTATAATTTCATAAATTTCAATTTCTTGTGTCAATGAGTCCCTGTTTTAAAGAATAATTTATGCTCTCCAAGAACCTATAATTTGATACATTTCAATTTCTTGTATCCATGAGCCCCTGTTTTAAAGAAAACTAATTCGAGAATGCTATTTATTTGGTCCTTTTGTCCACCGCCATATGTAACAAACATTGACACTATATTTTTTGTGCTTTTGTCCACCACCGTATGTAAAACCTATGTAAAGAAACCTAATTTGCGAATGCTAAATTTTTGGGACAGGAGCCCCTTAAAATTCAAATAGTCAGCAGGGCCCATTGTCAATTTGTATATCACAGAAGTCTCGGTGCTATTTGTAGCACATGGAACAACATAAGCCCGATTTTTAGGTCCCCAGCCCGAGAATCCGCGATCCAAAAACTGGCTAAGTATCGAATGAGGGTTTCGTTCATGCTCTAATTCAGAAATGCTAGTTTTTTTCTGCTTTTATGTGTTCCTAGATTTTTATAGAGAGTATGTATAGAGAGTTACGTATTTTCTATGTATAGTTTATGGTCTCTAGGAACCTATAATTTCATAAATTTCAATTTCTTGTGTCGATGAGTCCCTGTTTTAAAGAAAACTAATTTGAGAATGCTATTTATTTGGTCCTTTTGTCGGCCGCCCTATGTAACAGACATTGGTACTATACTTTTTGTCCTTTTCTCCACTAGCGTATGTAAAACTTATGTAAAGAAAACTAATTCGCGAATGCTAAATTTTTTGAACACGAGCCCCTTAAAATTCAAATAGTCCACAAGTCTGATTGTCAATTTGTATATCGCAGAACTGTCGGTGCTATTTGTAGGACACAGAACAACAAAAGCCCACTTTTCAGGTTCCCAGCCCAAGAAACTGCGATCCAAAAACTGGCTAAGTCAAGAACCCACTCTTTTAAAGAAAACTAATTCAGGAACGCTATTTTTTTCATACTTATGTTCACCAGCCTATGTAAAAGACGTCAGTACTATTTTTTTTCTTTTTTTCTCCACCAGCATATATAAAAAGGAAAACTAATTTGGGAATGCTAAACTTGTTTTAATTAATTATAAATGATTTTATTGATAGAAAAAATAAGTTATTGAGTTTATTATTTCAATTTGGTTATTCGACATGAGCCCCTTCAAATTCAAATACTCCGCAAGTATGATTGTCAATATGTATATCACAGAACTCTAGGTGCTATTTGTAGGACACAGAACAACAAAAGCCCGCTTTTCAGGTCCCCAGGCCGAGAACCTGCGATCCAAAAACTAGTTAAGTCAAGAACCCTCTCTTTTAAAGAAAACTAATTCGGGAACGCTATTTTTTTTATACTTATGTTCACCAGCCTATGTAACAGACGTCAATACTATTTTTTTTTCTTTTTTTTTCCACCAACATATGTAAAAAGGAAAACTAATTTTGATAGAAAAATAAGTTATTGAGTTTATTATTTCAATTTGGTTATTCGACATGAGCCCCTTCAAATTCAAATCCTTCGCAAGTCCGATTGTCAATATGTATATCACGAAACTCTAGGTGCTATTTGTAGACCACAGAACATTAGAAGCCCAATTTTCAGCCCGCCAGTCCGAGAACCCGCGATCCAAAAATTCAAATAGTCCGCAAAACATATCGTCAATTTGTATATCGCGGAACTCTCGGTGCTATTTGTAGGGCATAGAACAACAGAAGCCCAATTTTCAGCCTGCAACCCCGACGACCCAGAATGAAGCTTCCGTGCATGCTCTATATATCTACTTAATCAAATTACATATTTGATTTTTGTAGGCCATGAAACAACAGAAGCCCGATTTTGAACCCGCCAGCCCGAGAACCCGCGATCCAAAAATTCAAATAGTCCGCAAGACCGCTTGTCAATTTGTATATCGCAGAAGTCTTGATGCTATTTGTAGGCCACGCAACAATAGAAGCCCAATTTTCAGCCCAGCACCTCGACAACCCAAAATCAATCTTCCGTGCATGCTCTATATATCTACTTAATCAAATTACATATTTGATATGTATAATTTCTCCTATCCATGAACCTATAATTTCATATATTTCAATTTCTTCTATCTAGGAGGCCTTGTTTTAAACAAAACTAATTCGGTATTGCTTATACCGCACGGAACAACACAAGCCCAATTTTCATCCTGCTAGCACAATAGCCTTCATGCTCTATATATCTACTTAATCAAATAACATATTTGGTATCTATAATTTATGGTGTCCAGGAACCTATAATTTCATGATTTTTAATTTCCTGTGTCCAGGAACCCTTCTTTTAAAGAAAACTAGTTCAGGAATGCTAGTTTTTTTGTAACATACGTACGCCCTTAAATTTCAAATAGTCCACAACTCCAATTGTCAATTTGTATGTCGCATAACTCTGGGTGCTATTTGTAGGGCACATAACAACATAGCCGGATTTTCAGCGCGCCAACTCGAGAACCCGTGATCCAAAAAACTGCCAAGTATGGAATCTCTTTCCCATAGTTTATAAAAGTACATATTTCATATCTATAAAAGTAAACATCTACTTTATAAAATTACAAATTTCATATGTATAATTTATGCTATCCAGGAACCTATAACTTGATAAATTTCAATTTCTTTTGTATCCACTAGCCCTTATTTTAAATAAAACTAATTCGCGAATTAGTATGTCAGTTTGTATGTCAAGTATCAGTCGCGAACCTATGTCAATTTTGCACCAAACACTTCTCCATGAACCTATGTAACGGACGTTACTACTGTTTTTTTGTGTTTTTTGTCCACGAGCGTATATAAAACATATGTAAAGAATACTATTTTGGGAATGCCAATTTTTTTGGACACGATGCCCTTAAAATTCTAATAGTCCACAAGTCTGATTTTCAGTTTGTATATCACAGAACTATCGGTGCTTTTTGTAGGGCACGGAAAAACAGAAGCCCAATTTTGAGCCCGACATCTCGAGAACTCGCCATCTAAAAACTGGCTAAGTATTGAATGAGGGCTCCTCTTTGTAAAATTACATATTTTGTGTATAAATTATGCTATCCAGGAACCTTTCATTTCATAAATTTCAATTTCTATTGTGTCCACGATGTCTTATTTTAAACAAAATAAGACAGGAATGCTAATTGTTTTTGTGTTTTTTGTCAACAAACCTATGTAACAGACATTACCACTATTTTTTTTGGTTTTTTCCCACGTACCCATGTACTTCAACTTCCTGCCCACGTGTCTCATGACTTTAACTTCAGTTCACTCGAGGCAGGGCATCATTACTCTCAGTGCGCCCTGCTCTGCCTTCACATCCTTTCGACGGACCTCGCTGGGCCTTTACTCTGTGTGTGAGACCATTTATGGAACCTCAGCCTATTTCAATTGCTCCAACGGCTCCAGATGGCTCATTCTTTCCTAATTTTTCTTCTTAGAGCTCGGCCTCCTGCCCAACCTTTCCTTGCTCTACTTTTGTCCTCTCCTGCTCTGTTGCTGGTGCATTTTCACTCTCCCACTGTCTCAGAGATGCCCCGACTACGAGGGAAGTCGAAACGTGGGTCAAACTGCCAGCCAAACCCACCCCGCCTGGTCCTCCATCCCCTGCCTGCTCCCTCACTGCTATCCTCCTCCTCTTTGTCCACCTTGTCCTCGTCCCTGGCATAGTCAACTCAAATTACTGCTTCTCTCCCGCCCCTTGCTGCATTCCTTGCCAACAGAATGGAGGGGATGGACTGCTCAGGGTCCTCACTCGACTACAACCTAGGACCTTTATGCAATTCGACATCTGTTTCACACCCAGGCCCTTTGGCTCCTCCCAACTCTCCGACCACCCAGTCGCTTCAGGACCAGCCTCATGACGCCCAATTTCAGATGGATGGTACAGAAGCTAGTCAAAATTCATGACGCAACCCCAATCTTGAGCCGGTTCCAACACTGACCCAGAATGCGAGTGGAAAATAGGCCTTGCACTGGTGCAGAGCCTAGTATTAGACTTGCGTCGCGACATGGATGACCTCTAGTTCCGCCTATAGACCCTGGACATCAATGCCTCTCAACTCCTGCATTTGATCTCCACGTTATAGGGTGCTCATCACCTCCCACCAGAGGCAGGTCAAGCAACAACAACCCAACCAACAACAACCTCCGCACCAGTGTTGGCACTGGAAACTTTGGTCCACGTAGAGGCAGACCGCGAGGAGAAGAGGCTTCCATCACAACCAGAGGACGTCTAGAAGGAAGAGCATGTGCCATCACATACGGAGGACGCCATGCAACTGGACCAGACACCAGTTGAGGAGGAGCTTCCTCCTCCTAGGGACACGACATTTACCTTTTGCATGGCCGTGTCGCCGCAATACATCCCATACCGGTGATCTGTCTCTTGTTTTTCTCTGTTGTTTTCTCATGTGCATGCTGACCTTTCATGCATTTGTCCATGGTTATTATAGTTACGTTGTCTACACTTTCCACAGTTGTAACAACCACACTTACGGGCCATAGTTTTGAACTCTTTTTGTGTCAGTAACAGTCTAGACTTTAGTTATGAAGCGGTTCGACTGGCTGAGTTGATTTCCCCTCAGGGCAGCTCAATATTTACAGCTTGAAACCATGGAAATTCTCTGTAGTCCTTCATTTTGACAGATTTTTATACAATCTTACTTATAAAAAAAAAATTTGAATACAATTTAAATAATTGTTTATACTATTCATTAAGTAAAACATTTTATAGCGTTATATAAATTACTATAAATCTTCATACAATGTTATAATATTCTATAAATTACTTAGTCTCCTGTATATGATGGAATTGTTGGGTGCAAAATGTATATGATGGAAGTGTTTGGTGCAAAATGTATATCAACCTGGGTCAACCTGCTAGCCAAACCGGCCCCGCCTAGTCCTCCATCCCCCGCCTTCTCCCTGACTGCTATCCTCCTCCTCTTCGGCCACCTTGCCCTCATCCCTGGCATAGTCGACTCAAATTACTGCTTCTCTCCCGCCCCTTGCTGCGTCCCTTGCCAACAGAAAGGAGGGGTTGGACTGCCCAGGGTCCTCACTCGACTACAACCTAGGACCTTTACGCAATTCGGCATCTGTTTTACACCCAGGCCCTTTGGCTCCTCCCAACTCTCCGACCACCCAGTTGCTTCAGGACTAGCCTCATGATGCCCAATTTCAGATGGATGGTACGGAAGCCAGTCAAAATTCGCAACGCAACCCCAATCTCGAGCCGGTTCCAATGCTGACCCAAAAGGCGAGTGGAAAACAGGCCTTGCACTAGTGCAGAGCCTAGTATTAGACCTGCGTCGCGACATGGACGACCTCCAGTTCCGCCTAGAGACCCTGGACATCAAAGCCTCTCAACTCCTGCAGTTGATCTCCAAATTATAGGGTGCTCATCACCTCCCACCAGAGGCAGGTCAAGCAACAACAACCCAACCAACAACAACCTCCGCACCAGTGTTGGCACTAGAAACTTTGGTCCACGCAGAGGCAGACCGCGAGGAGAAGAGGCTTCCATCACAACCAGAGGACGTCCAGAAGGAAGAGCACATGCCATCACATATGGAGGATGCGATGCAACTGGACCGGACACTAGTCGAGGAGGAGCTGCCTCCTCCTGGGGACACGACATTTGGTGCCTTCTGCATGGTCGCATCGCCGCAATACATCCCATACCGATGATCTATCTCCTCTTTTTCTCTGTTGTTTTCTCATGTGCATGCCGACCTTTCATGCATTTGTCCATGGTTATTATAGTTATGTTGTCTACACTTTCCATAGTTGTAACAACCACACTTACGGGCCAGAGTTTTGAACTCTTTTTGTGTCAGTAATAGTCTAGACTTCAGTTATGAAGCGGTTCGGTTGGCTGAGCTGATTTCCCCTCAGGGCAGCTCAATATTTACAGCTTGAAACCATGGAAATTCTCTGTAGTCCTTCATTTTGACAGATTTTTATACAATCTTACTTATAATTTTTTTTTTTGAATATAATTTAAATAATTGTTTATACTATTCATTAAGTAAAACATTTTATAGCATTATATAAATTACTATAAATCTTCATACAATGTTATAATATTCTATAAATTACTCATTCTCCTGTATATGACGGAATTGTTGGGTGCAAAATGTATATGATGGAAGTGTTTGGTGCAAAATGTATATCACGGAACACGCTGGACATGAAAAGTGTGAACCGACGATTCCATATTTGTTCAATGCATTTCTATAGATTACTGTCTCATGTATATGACCGAATTGTTGCGTGCAAAATGTATATTTTTTTTTTAAGTAAGTATAGTATCTTATATTAAAAAGCTCTCATGAGCCAGGAAGCAAAACAAAGTACATGATGAGCATTATGAGATAAGGGACTGCCCCAACAGAGGGGAAACCAGTCCCTGAGCTCATAAGTATCAAGCTGTTCCATTATTCTAAATCCTATAGAGTTTATACTACTTGTGCCTTCATTCTTAACAAAAACCAATAGGGAATTGACAATATAAACAGTCATCTGCAAGCTTAACTTGAAAACTAGACATACGGAGAATATTCGGGCCTCATGGCCTAGATGTCGTCTGTCAATGGCTCCTCTTCTATGGAAGCGACCTGGTCGGCCCAATTCATGTTGCCTCCCCCTGCTACCACTGTGTTAGCCGCTTTACTACCAGAGGTTGCGCCTTTATCTGTATCCTTCGCTGCGCCCATAGCTGAATCTTCCGGGGGTGCTCTCGGGTCCTGGACTGGAGAGTCCTCTTGCTGTCGCGGGGTCAGGGAATCTTGCAGGGAGGCGAGAGTACTGAGGAAGAGATCGATCTTATCGTCCGTTTCCTGAAGGCGGAAGTTGAGGTCGTCCACGTTCTGACGAATGCCGAACACCAATTCATATAAAACCGCTAGGCTGTCCCATAGCTGCGCTGGAGTGGAGGCGTCCCGGGGAAGGGGTCCAGTGCCTCGAGAGGTCTGGTGATGATTCGGCTCAGAGTGCAGTGGAGGCATGGGAGAGTCTCTTGGTGGCCGGGAGGTAGCAAAGGGAACCAGCGCCCACGAGGGGGAATGAGCAGACTCCATGCTTCGCGTGGTAGAAGACAAGTGGCCAGAAGAACTGCGGGAGGAATGACTGCGCAGGGAGGTGCTCAAAGGAGAAGAAACAGATCGTGACCTGAAGGGACGCCGAGGCTTCCATGACGAGCCACGCCTTGGCCGTCCCCGAATGCGCGGCATGGTGCTGGGACACCTGTGATCACAGGCGGGATGGTGCCGGAGAACTGAGTAGACAGAGCCGAGGGAGAGCTGGTGCCAGAGCAGAGCTCGCTCTGCTAGCAGCCAGTGGCAAAAAACACGAAACATTACCATCAGCTGCCAAATATGAGAGCCGAATGCAGCGTTAAATGATGCATTAAAACGCATTTGCAGTCGGGTTACGGAGCATTTAAGCTTCGGGGGGAGGCACAAGCTGTTCACGTGCCCCCAAGTCGTAGATCCCGTCACCCTCCTCCGGATACTGCCGCATATCGCGCACTAACACCCCATCCGGGGGGAAATCCACCGTTCTAGCCTTTTGGATACAGCGATGGAGGATATGATGGTGCGGATCGTCTTCAGCTATGCATAGGAGGTCTGATCCCTCCCAGGTAGTGCCCAAGTTGGCCAAGTCGTCCGCCACCTGGTTTGCCTTTCTTCGGATGTGGGTGGGGATGATGATGCGATTGGGGTTGATTAGCCCTGCTATGGTCTGGAGGCCATGAGAGAGTCGCCAGCTGGGGGAGATACTGTCTGGATTTTCCCCGTTTGTAAGTCGTCTCAGTAGGCCGATGATAAGTTGCGAGTCTCCTTCGACAAAGAGCTTTGTGTAATTATAATTTATGGCTAGCTGCAGGCCCTTGATCAGACCCCATAGTTCGGCAACATTATTGGTAGTGTGTCCAAGGGATCCTGCTCCTATGGCAAGAATGTGGCTGCAGGAATCACGGAAGACTACTCTGTAGCCTGCAACTCCGGGGTTGCCCTTGGAGGCTCCGTCGAAGTTAAGTTTGACGAAGTCCTTCGGCGGGGGAGACCAGATAGAGGGGCTTGAGGGGGCGGTGGAGCGAGAGGGATGAGTGGGGTTGGGGGGAGGGAGCAAGAGGTCCCAAGCATGGAGGATAGGGGATTCAGGGGGGGGGCAAGAAGAGTCGGAGCAGGACCAATTCTGAAGGTGAATGGTCTCCAGGATGTTACGACGGCATTGAAGCCAGCAGCGTTGCCACGGAGAGGAGGGATTCTTGAATAATCTGCGATTTCTTTCTTTCCAAGTGTTCCAAAGGATGAAGCCGGGGAGAAGCTGCCAAATGCGGTTGAGGATGGGCGAGTGGAAGGCTGAATCTCTCCAGTTCGAAATCGTTTCTAGGAGGCTGTCCCTATTACGGTCCGAGGTGCGCATGATACAGGCTGCTTGATCCCAGATCTGGCTGGTGAAGGAGCAAGTGTTGAGGAGGTGGTTTAAAGTTTCTTCATCCTTTCCGTAGAGAATGCAGAGAGAGGGGCCCAGAAAGCCTCTTTTCCGTAGGTTATCCCAGGTTAGGACACTTGAGTGTGATATCAGCCAAAGGAAAAGGGTGATTTTCGGCCAGTGTTTGGTGCTCCAGATTTTTTGCCAGATTTGCGACGCTGGAAGGTGGTTTGACTGCGTCTTAAGTTGATAAGCTTCCTTGGTGTTGAAGGTGCCTTGTATTCCATAGCCCCAGCGTAAGATGTCGTTTCCTTCAGTTTTGGGGATTTTCCTCTTCTCCAGTTCAGCGTGCAAAGGCGTGAGGTTGATATGCCGACCCACATTCATTTGTTCCCTGTCCACTCGCCAGGGTCGCCAAGATGCCTCTGTGTTGTCGATTTGCCAGTAGTCTGCTACTTTGATCAAACCTGCCTGCGTCGCTTGAGCGCTGATGTCTGGTGCCCATTCTTCCTGTTCCAGCGCCGGCCATTGTTGCCATGAGTCCGTCCAAAAGAGGGCGGTTTCCCCGTTGCCTATTTCCCAGAAGGCGTGTTGCGTGATCAACTATCGATTTTGTTTGGCCGCTGTCCATATCAGGGATCCTTGATCATCCCCATTCCAGCGAATGAGGCGGTTCTCTGGCATGCCCGGAGTGTATTTATTCCTCCAGAGTTTGGCCCAGATCTCCCTGGGATGTTTCAGCCATCTCCACCAAATTTTTGCGCTGAGAACTTTGTTCATTATTCCCGGGTCTCTTAGGCCGAGACCTCCTTGTTTTTTGGGCTTGCATATCTTGTCCCAGCTTACAAGTGCGATTTTCTTCTCCTTGGCGGTGCCTTTCCATAGGAAGTTCCTTTGGATACTTTTGATGGCTGTGAGGATGAACTTGGGGGCTGCCAAGGCTGAGAAGGCGTAAACCGGGAGGGCTTGTAGGACGGCCTTGAGCAGGATGAGCCGGCTGGGGAGGTTGAGAACTCTGAAGGTCCAGGAGGACAATCTTTTTGCGAAGGAGGAGAGGAGAGGATCCCATGAGGAGTTTTTGAGAGCGTTATCGATTAGAGGGATCCCCAGATATTTGGACGGAAGGGAGCTTCGCTTGAAGCCGAGGAGAACCGAGATGTGCCGCTGGATTTGGGGGGGAGTGTTGAAAAAGAAGATAAGGGACTTAGTCTTATTGCATTCAAGACCTGAGGCTTCCGAAAAGGAGGAGAGGATAGACTGGATAGAGAGGGCTTCACGCACAGTAGGGCTACCCATTAAAAGAGTATCATTGACAAACTGGCTGTGCGAAAGAGGGGGCGAAATGCCATGGAGGGGCAGGCCGGTCAGATGATTACTTTCCAGGGTTGCATGGATGGAGCGGCTGAGGCCTTCGGTCATGATTATAAAGAGAAAAGGGGAGAGGGGGTCGCCCTGCCTTAGACCTCGTGACAGAGAGAAAGGAGCCGAGGGTACTCCATTGATAAGAAGGGAGAAGAAGGCCGAGGACGTGAGATTAAGGATCTAGGATACCCAATTTTGGTCAAACCCAAAAGCTATAAGCATGGCCTGCATGAACTCCCAACTGAGCTTGTCAAAGGCTTTGGATAGATCCAATTTGAGAAGCATACCTGGGGTCTTGGTTTTTTGCAGAGAATGAATGAATTCATGTGCGAGAATCACGCTGTCCATGATTTGTCTGCCTTCAACATAGCCAGATTGCTCTGGGGAGATAATTGCAGGAAGGAGGGGCTTGAGTCTGCGAGCTATCACTTTTGTAAGAAGCTTGTAGACTACGTTACAGAGTGCTATGGGTCTGTACTGATCTGGCCTGAGGGCGTTTCCTTCTTTAGGGATGAGCGTGATGAAAGTTGCATTGAGGGCTTGTAGAACTTGACCCGTGGCCCTTGAGTCTTCTAAGATCTCCCAAACCTCGTGGCGAATTATGGGCCAGCAGTGGTGGAAAAAGTCGCTGGTGAAGCCGTCTGGTCCCGGAGCTTTGCACTTGGGAGTATCTTCAAGCGCTTGATCCAC
>ML779523.1:282158-322533 GCA_009831015.1 Picea engelmannii
TGTGTTCATTGTGGTGATGACTTGTTGATGATATATTGCTAATATATGTTGCTGATATGTGCTCACATCTAACTAGTTATAAATGAAAACAATGGGTAATGAATAAATGTTGAATGCTAATTGATGAGTTTTTGTGCAAGAGGAAAGTTTTGGGAAAAAGAGCCCCACATTCATTCACCCCCCCTCTAAGTGTGGTAGGTGTGTCCAACAGAAACTCTGTATGGGCTTGGATGATCAATTGTCTCCAGCTCCAACTTCTCTACCATCTCCATAGAAACGAGATTATTTGTGCTACCACTGTCCACAATGACCTTACATACCCTGTCCTTAGCCTTGCAAGCAATCCTGAAAAGTCTGGTCCTTTGGACTGAACTTTCCACCTCCTTCTCCGGTGTCAAAAGAACTTTTCGCATCATCAACGATATTCCACCTTCAGCGTCTTCTGCCTCAACAGCTCGCCTCTATGCTTCGGAGATGTGAGATTCTCCACTCTCCTTCTTTTTATCTGGACACTCATAAGACTTGTGCCCATTCTTTCCACATGTGAAGCATGTTATTACTCCACATCTTCCTCTTCCTCTACCTCTAGTACGAGGAAAAGTGTTGTTATATGCATAATCTCCTCTCTTCTCAGTATGTCGTCCTCTCTGTGAGGTTCCATCTCTTCCAGTTCGAGTCTCAGGCTTCTTCCAGTCCTCCTTGGGCTTCGGATATTTATCTTGGGCAACTAATTTTCCTCTGGGATGACTTATGCCTCGACCTCTCTGACTCTGCTTTAAGCTCAGCTTCTCTTCCGCTTTCAGAGCCATCTGATAAGCATATTCCACCGTTTGGATGGTTACCATGCTCATCTCATCCTGGATGTCATATCTCAGGCCATTCAGATATCTAGCAACCTTTTCATCATCGCTCTTCTGATGACCTACCCTGATGTTCATCCTGTAGAATTCTTTAGTGTATTCTTTCACTGTCATCAACTTCTGTCTCAGGTTCTGCATCCTCCTGAACAGAGTAATTTGATAATATCTGGGGATGAATTTCGCCTTCATCTTCACGATCATTCTGTCCCAGCTCTTGATCTTCTGCTTTCCACTGCAGTGTCTGTCAGCTTGTAGTTCATCCCACCACAATGCTGCATGTCCCTTCAATCTCGTGACAACATGCTTGACTTTCTTGTCCTCTTTGACGTCGTCATAGTCAAAGTATGTGTTTAGAGCTCTAATCCAGTCTAGAAGCTCCTCTGCATCCAGATTTCCCTCATAAATTGGAATGTCCATCTTCGCTATTGCACCCATTCTTGCAATATCTCTGATCAACTGTTCATTTGCTACATCTTCAGTTGCAACTTCTTCTTCACGTTCAGCCTCAATCTCACTTTCGAAATCACTAAGATCCCCAACACTGACTATACGCCTTCGTGCTGTCTCCATGTCTTCGAGTCTAGCTCATAGATCACACATCTCTCTCTCCATGGCTGGATCTGTCGTCTGCCTACCTCTTCTTCTCGGCATTTCCCTCTCCTCTGGTGGATTGGGTGTTTGCCTGTCCCTTCTCCTTGGAGGCATGGTGAATTCTTCTCTTTTTCTCTGCTATAGAAAGAAAAGAACTTTTATGTGCTCTGATACCACTTGGTGTCGACACACGCTCCTCCACAACCCGCAGGTTGAAAGGTCCACGTCGACACAGGATCTTTTCTTTTCCCTTGGCCCGAAGAAATCTAAAACGACTCTTCTATTTCCCTATCGGGAAATCTGCACCCACAACAAACTTTCACTGGATCCCCTCTTTGCACTTGGGAGATCAGACTTTGCACCTTCGCGAATCCGGTGGTCGAGCGTTGGTCTCTCGAATCCCCGAAACCTGAAGCAGTCAACGCTAACTTTTCCTCTTTCCTTTTTAGGATTTTCCTTATCACGATTTCGGCGGTCACGGTGTCGAGTAACTTGTTCCCGCGATTCCTGAAACCCGATTTTTTGAAATTTTGATGCGCTTGCTAACTTGACTCTTCAATGCCCCTTTACTCCATCAGGACTTCAGACTTCACAATATCGCAAATCCTGATGTAATGAATTCGGAATTTCACTCCATGAAACTCCGAAATGGTCAACGGAGTTTGACTCTGTGTCAATAGTATGCCACATGTCCACTCGCTGACTCCTCTGTGGCCCACACACCGTTCTCTTCGCCTTCGAGATTTCGCGTTTTGGAATATCACGATTCCCATTGCAAGGTTTACGGGACTTCCACCCACGAAAACCCAATACAAGTATCCACGTGTAAATCCAACGGTCCTTATGGCTCGGATCTATGGTCCTACCCCTCCTAAGCTTTGAACCTTCCGACGCTTCTGCCGTAACTCCCCTGCTTCTCTGTGATACCTGACGACTCACGGGACTTCACGGATTCTCCACCAAGAATTCTTACCGTCTGTCTCTTCCTCTGAGAGCTTGTCCTCCTACGGTCTGATGTTGCTACACTTTCTTTCAACCACTTCGAAGACTTCGAACCCTTTTGAAATTTCCACGACTCTAAACCTTTCAGAAAATCCCTGTACGCATTCCTTGCGATAGATTTTCAAACACTTTAAAGTGCTTGAATCCCTTCGACCTTGCGCACTCCTACAGCAGCAGTCTCTAAATTCTTTGCTCGAGCTCACAACCTTGAGACTTCACTCGGCCTATGCACTTCTTGTACGGCTCCTATGCCTGACTGCACCTCTATGGAAATGAGAACAAAAGCCATCTCTCTTGAGCTTTCAGAGACAAACCTCTGAACCTTTTGTCAACATACTCCTCGCGGATGATTCAACTGCACTCCTTGCAGGAACTCTTGCTCAGATAGAGAAACATTTGAAACTCATTCCATTACCCTTACCTCTCAGATTTCAAACATTCAACAAGAAATCATTCATACATATCATAAAAGAAATTGCATGACAGAAAGAGTAAAACATTCATGAGCGTAACATTCAAAGATGCATACACAGAGAATATATGAACACCATGAGTCTGAATCACAGCTTTCTTTCTATTAATCCAGAACTTCTGTACATGGAGTCTGCTACACAACTCTCTGCTTCTCTCCTATGCTCATAATCATGCTCTCATAATAATGTTACAATGCACAAGGAGGGTGTCTATATCCCGTTTCCCTCTTGCGCTCTAAAACTATCTAATCTAACATTCAATTATATCTACTTGCATTAACTACTATAAATGCCTTCTACCTACTAAGGATGAGAGAAAATCGCTCAAGGCCCCGTTACATTTTACAAGTGCGCTTCTCCTTAATGGCTTCATTTAAGATCGCACAATAACTTCAAGGTGATTTCAAAATTTGTGTTAGGCGCTTTTCCAGCTGTCCGTTGTCTTCGCACTGGCTCGCTTGAGATGCTCCTACATCAGGGAAAAAAAGATACCAATTAAACATTTAGATGAAAACGTAAGATTAAGTGAATGACAAGCATTAAAATTTGAACGATGCCTTTCTCTCTGCAATATGAATCTATATGACTTCCATTGGTGCCCCTCCTCTATTTTCACATATTCTATGATGACCTTTGAATCCTAGATGACTATCGTTGGTTCTTATAATACTCTCAAGGCCTCATAACTCTCCTGGACATGCATGCCCATATTTCCCTTGCTCAGGATTTCCATTTTCATATATGCAATCATCATTACATGCTTTAGCTCTAGTAAGGTTTAAATACTCCAAACCTACATGACATTTAGACTCTTCCAATCATAGATGTTCCCTCTATCTCATTCTACCTGTGTCATGGGGGATTCACCTTATTGACCAATATCTTATTGTGTTCATTCATAAACGGGGCTATAAAATTATGAAAAACAAAGTCAATATATTGTAGGTATTGGAGGGATGCGAGGTACATGGGGTTTATAGGTATTAGAGGTATAAAAATTGGTATCTAGAAAAAATAGGGGTTTTCTATTTGGAAATATGTATTAGGATGTAGGTTCAACAAAAGGATTTTGGGAGGCATTGTAATCTCTGCAATTTTATCCCTTGATTAAATTTGTAATTAATTATGTTTAACATTGTTTCTATTTCGACATGGATATTTTCTTACCATGCAATGGTGATCTAGACATATTGAACATTGTATATATTTTTATTTTTCAGTTAATAAAGAAACCAAATAGTTGACTGAGCACAAGCACCTATAGAGGCCATGAAACCATGAGTGGTAAAAAGAGAGGGGGACAAAAGGAGGTTCTACAAGTAAAAAATACCAATCCGCCCTTACTGAACTATTTTGTGTGATGCTAATTTTTTTTGTGAATTACCACCTATTTCTTCCTTTGACTTATCCAAAGCCAATCATTGAATGCATATAAGGAGGTTAATAAGAAAGCCTTCTCACCAAATTATGAGATCATGCGAAAGTACCCATATGATGGGAATTGTATCATTAAATACATGTAAGAGGTGGGTGAGAGAGTCATGCCACCAAGTTATTGAGGTATGGTTGAGTACAATAAGTTTTGGGAATGGTGAGATTCAAAGCACACATGGGAAAAATAGTGAGGAATTTGAGTAGAGAAGAGAGTTTTGTTTTGGGAAGAAAGGAAGTCAAGAAAAATAGAGTGAAATCAAAGAAAAAGAGCCAGCCATAGTGTGTGAGGAATACCAGCCAAGAAAAAAAGTATTTACCACCTTGAGAAGAGTATGAAATTTAGGAAAATTGTTGGAGTTACAGAACTATAGTCGGGGCCTTGTTGGGTACACACTGAAGAGAACTAGAGGGAGAGGATTCCAAGGGATTGTGTAGAAGAGAAGGGATTTATCTCCTTGTACTATGCTGGGCAGGAATTAGGGTGCCCAAAAGATATTTTATGTTCCTAAGAAATCAACAGTTTGTTCCCAAGTAATTAAAATCCCGCGGTGAGATGAGAGACTTCCCAGAAAATCCCCGAGAGTGTCAATTTATCCCTTGTGGTATCATGGCCTATCTAGGAGGTGGCTATTTGTACATAGATTTGTATGCAACAGAGCCTATGGTTGGGTGGAAAACCACTCACCCTCAATTAGTTGGTTGGAAAACAAATTTCAAATAGATAAGTGTTTAATTCCTTCTCTATAAATTCACATGCATATTTAAATTGGTGAGAAAGATCGTATGTTCTATGCCCCTATGTGAAAAATGATCTATTTTTCTAGCCTTTGAAGAGAAGTTAGATTATTCGGTTAAAGAATGGAAGGGAAAAGTCCTTTTGTAATTTTGTGTGAGCAGTTTATTTAAATTCACTAGTTATTCTTCTTTAAGATTTATGTTACAACAAATCTACAATTAAATTCTTAGATTTATCAAGTCAATTGATGGAAATATAGATAGGTAATGATATTTTCTTCAAGTGTTGAGATTAAATAACACGTAATGGATTCTGATGTTTTCTAGTATGGGAATTTGAATGATTTTTAGGTGTTATGCATGTGATTCCCTTAATTAGAAAATAGTTTATGTCTTGTCTCCTATGCCTTATGCAATATGGCATGTAACCATTATTAAAACAAAATCGTCCTTACCCATGCCTTAGCACTATGATTTATCTACAAATGGTTTACTTGTGGAATGTGTCAATTGGTTGTAGAATGCCTTTGAAAACCTTAGTAATTATTTCTAAAGAATTTGTCTTGACAATTTTGTTACCTAGAAGATTCTCTGTGGATTTCCTGAAGAAACATTGATTGAGTTTTTTTCATAAATTAGCCATGCCTTATGACTGAGAAATGAACTCAAACTAGTGTCCCCCCAAGTGGCACCCAAAATTTGTCTTTGGAGTTGATGTCTTGTTTTAACCCTAAATAAGTGCCCAAAGTACTATTCAATTGACACTATGAATACCTTTCATATTGATGAGTTTAAAACTTAGATTGTTTTTAGGAAAAACTTGAGGAAGTTTGGCGTATCACATGAAAATTATTTTCATGCGATACATGTATGATACGAAAATAATTTATATGTGACACAACATCTATTTCCCTTCTTGAATTATTGAATCAATGAAAATATTGAAGGGTGTGATGTATCACACCTTAAGTGTTTTTTATTTTGATACATCACAAGGGAGGAAGTTTTCATCCTTCCAGCAAGCAATCAAGAATTAGGAATTTTTGAAGAAAATATGGGAAAATTATTGTGTATGGCAACATGATATCTTTGTTGCAATGTGATGTATCGAAATAAAACATTTTTGGTGTGATGCACCATAAATAAGGAACCTTTTCAGCAATGTGATACATTGCAAGAAATAGAAATTATTAAGGGAAAAAGGAAAGAAAGGGTCATGTGTTGCAAAGATCTAAAGATAGATGCAATTCGATGAATCACACTAATGCAAAAAGGAAAATTTTTCATTAATTCGATAAACAATGGGAAATAAAATATTATGATGATGTGAGGTTTCCTTTATCGTAGAGAAACAAAAATTCCAGTGATGTGATAAATAGTTCGTGGCAAGAAAGAAAAAATTGTGGTGATGTGATATCATCAGAGACTAAAGCTTTCAATGATGCAATAAACAAAAAGAGTTGTACTAGAAATATATCTGTACAATTTAATTATGTTGACCATAAAGACGAAGTGTACAAACAATGACATGGATAGGGTCCACTATGGCAGTTTTGTGCACAAGTGGCTATGCCATGTCAGCTGGCATGTGTCGTGCCATTTAGGCATGTTGACACAACTAAGTTGATAAGAGGCTTAAGAACTACTGGGGGCCATAACTTCTTGCTCCAAGCTCAGAATTGAGAAATAACATAGTCATTAGAAAGATATTGGAAAGAAGATTTGGCTTATGAACCAAAAATTGGGATCAGAGTCATGTTTAAGAAAAGTAAATGTAGTGGGAAATCAAGAAAATTGTGTACACCCCACCATCCTAATAGTGTTTATGGGGTTGGGTAAGTGAAAAAATGGTATCAAATCCTTGGTTCAAACACTTGACTAGTATGGGACAAAAACCAGAGCATGTAAATGTGTTGAACCTTCACATAATAGATCTAGCTAGAAAATACTACACACAGTTGCAGAGAGAAATTGAGAAAGAAGAAGAAGGAGAGAAAGAATGGAAGAATTCTCATTAACTGTAATCAATAATGAATACTTTACATATGATATACTATGTATAACTCAATGAATTCACACTGGAGGAGAACCAATACGCTATAGTGGTGGTCTAGAGTGATCTGGACACACACTAACAGTTATAGGAGTGAACTTCCACCTAGTCTAGTCTCTCAGGCAGTTACGGGAGTGAACTGCCACCTAGTTGAGTTAACTAGTCAACTAGTCTTCAGTTAACTGAATGAACATAGTGTAGTGAGGAGTAGATCAAGGAATCAAGGGTAATGGGCTAGTATGGTGATGATCCCAATGTTTCATGGTGACAAAACCAATGCAACATCTAGACTTAACTCAACTAGTCAAACTGAAGTGTCAACTGAAAGAGAATATTCTCCAGGTGGAATATTCTCCCCCAAAATTTAGGAGACTGGATAATGACTAATTATGAATAATAAACAAGGAAAAACCTTAGGAAAAATAAATCTTAGGTGTGTGTGAAGTAACTCTAACACCCCCCCTGAACATCACTATGGTGAAAATAGAGAATCGGTCCCAACAACGAGGCCATGTTAGGTACCCAAATACAAAAGATACACTAAAAATAAAGTGAGGAAAGAGGGAAAACATCATGGAAAACCCCCCCTCTCAAGGTATAATGTATGTAAAAAAAAGAACTACAGTTGCTAGGAAACTGTGTCCTTCACTCAAAGACGACTTCACAGAGAATGGAACTTCTACTCAATGAAGGTCTTGGTGAAGATATCTGTCGTCTGTTCTGTTGAAGGACAGAACTGTAGGTCGATGATACCCTTGTGTACTAAGTCTCAGATGTAGTGCATGTGGATCTCGATGTGCTTCGTCCGCTGTCTCTGAACTGGATCTCTGTAGAAATTCAGAGTGCTCTAGTTGTCACACCAGATGATGATCGACCAGTGAAACTGAATGCCCAACTCAGTGAGAAACTTTTGTAGCCACATAGCATCGATGGTTATGTTAACTACCCTTTTGTAGTATGCCTCGATTGAAGATAGAGAAATGGAATCTTTCTTCTTGCTTGACTAACAGATAGGCCCGGAACTAAGACTGAGTGAGTAACCAGATGTGGACTTGCGATCAATGCTATCACCAGCCCATTTAGAATCAGTAAAAATGATGAGATCTAATGTAGATTTTGCTTCATAATGAATCCCAAAGGTGATGGTGCCCTGTAAGTATCGAAGGATACACTTTGCATCCTTCCAATGTAGCTCATGTGGATCCTGCATGAACCTTGAAAATGCGCCAACTGCATAGGAGAGGTCTGGTCTGGAGTGTGTGAGATACAACAAGCTCCCCACTAGCTATCTGTATAATTTGCTGTCAACCAGTGGATTCTACCTTCCATCCTCAAGTTTGAATCCTGATAGGAAAGGAGTCAGAGTAGACTTGCAGTCTGTCATGTGAAATCTCTCAAGGAGATCTAGTGCATACTTTTCCTAAGACAATTTGATGCTCGACACATCCTGACTGATATCGAGTCCAAGGAATAAGTGTAGTGGACCCATGTCCTTCATCAAAAACTTGTCATGTAGAATCATCTTGACTGCAACAATCACTGAAGTCGAGCAACTGGTGATCAAAAAATCATCAACATACAAAACTAAGAGTAGAAGTGAATTAGCCACCTTGAGCATGTAGACATTTAGGTCTAATTTACAATGTACAAAGTTCTGTGACAACAGGTAGGAGTCCATATTGGCATACCATGCCCTAGGAGCCTACTTGAGGCCATAAAGGGACTTCTTCAGTCGACATACCAATGATGAGTCCTGCATAAATCCCTAGGGCTGCTCCATATAGATTTCCTCAGAGAGATCACCATGAAGACATGCATTCTTCATGTCCATATGATGGAATTCCCATCCATTGGTTTCCACAATGGAAAGTGCCAATCGTATGGAATCCATCGTCTCTACTGGAGTGAAGGTCTCATCATAGTAAATACCATGCACCTACTAAAAGCATTTGGAAACAAGCTTGGCTTTGTATCTGCTAATCTATCCATCCACTGCGCTCTTGTTCCTATAGACCCATATGCATATGACAAGTTTCCTTCCATAAGGAAGGGGAACCAGATCCCAATTATGGTTCTTGAGGAGGGAGTTTTACTCCTCCTACATGGCGAATTCCCAAAAGGGATTTTCAACAGCCTCGCCATAAGACTGTGGATCTGAAGAATGAACTAAGAAATGATGCTTGGAGGGAAATAGTTCAGTGGAAGTGAGTGCAACATGAGGCTCCTAGAAATCAGATCGAGTCCTCCTAGTATCTGCTGGATCACCAACGAGATCCCCTGCATCTTGAAGAGTAGTTTGTGCCCACTTGGGCCTCTACTCTGGCTCTGCAGCTGCATCTGGATGCTCTGAATCTACATCTGACTATACTGACTCTAAATATGAATCATCTGAGTCCTCTGAATCAGAACTCTCATTTGAAGAAGAGTCGACATATGCATGCTCATCATCTCAGACATGTGGAAGAATGAAGGTGTCTACATGTGGCTGATGAGGTACATGTGAGACACTTTCCTCGAATTGGAATTATGCTCAATGATGAGACAGTTTGAGGAAAGATCAATAAGCCTATATCCCTTCACATTGTTGGGGCATCCAACAAACATACACTTAGTGCTATGTGGATCAAGTGCCTTCCTCTTTTGAGAGGGAATCTGGGCCCATGCACGTGAACCGAAAATGTGAAAGTGGGTCACTTTTGGTTTAAGGCTGCTCCAAGCCTCGTAGGGGGTCTTATCCTTGACAGATTTATGGGGATATTTTTTTTGGATTTATGTTGAACAATTAAGTGCTTCAGCCCATAGTCTATGTGGTAGTGACTTTGCATGCAACATTCAAGATTCCATCTCTTTTAGAGATCTGTTTTTCTACTCAACAACTCTGTTTTGCTGCAGAGTATAGGGAAATGTGTGTTGTAACTAAATCCCTACCTCATGGAAAATATTATGGATCTCATGATTTACATATTCTCCTCCGTTATCAGTTCGGAGAACTTTGATATTCTTTCAGGATTGTGTCTCAACCATGGCTTTGAAATCTTTAATGTGTTGAAAGACCTTGGATTTTTTCCTGAGAAAGTAAATCCATGTAAAATGTGAGAAATCATCAACAAAAATGAGAAAAAACCTCACTTTAATAATAGATGGATGTGGAAAAGGACCCATAAGGTCACTGTGGATCAGATTTAAAGGAATTGAAGCTCTCTGAGACTTTCCTTTGTCGAATTTCTCTTGAGGGTGTTTTCTGAGAACGCATCCCTCACATACTCCCTTGGAGAAATGGATGTCTGGTAGACCATCAACTAATATTTGCTTTCTAAGTTGTTGCATGTATCTAAAATTCAAATGTCCAAACCTTTCATGCCATATCCTACTACTTTCATCAGCATGAGTAAGAAGTAAAGCAAAATCAGGTTCAATGAATTCAGAAAAAGTATACAATCTAGACTGATGATTTACCTCATCGGTTGAAACTCTAGAGTTGGTTTGCATTTCATAGATGTCCACGACATTTTGTGTGAATATGACCTTCTTTCCGGTGCCAGAATTCGTCATCTGATACATGGAAATAAGGTTGACGGAAAGTTTGGGAACATGCAACACATTCTCGAAGCTTTCGTTGGTGAGTTCAATCCTTTCTTTGTTAGTGACTTCGACTGAAGAGTTGTCCCCCATCAGAATATGAATACCTTTGCATGCATCCAATGAAAAATATACTGCTTTTGAGGTAGCCATGTGATGTGATTCTCCTGAATCTACGATCCAAGCATCAAGAAAGGAGTTGATGGAAATCAAGGCATGGCTAGAATTGCCTTTCTTGGGATTCTAATCTTCCGGCTTCTTCTTCTTGGCACCCTCGGGGATGCAATCTCCAAGGTTGTTTTGCTAAAGTATTTGAGTCATTAGATCTATTTTTTTTTGCAGGCATGCATATTCTGGATGGAATCTGTTATCACTCTGTGATTTTCCTATGGTTGTGGTAGTAAATCCTAAAGGTAACCATTTCAACCTACTTTAGACTGTATTCTGACCTAATATAGTCAGAGAGGGCTCTTTCAATGGCCAAAGGATTTCACACTCAAATATATTCAACAATAGCACTCAGAAGGTCAGATTTTTTACAGGAATAAATTGTTTTTATAAGGGTTGATGGTTTTACAAACTTGGGAAAGATTCTATTGGGCAATGGAGTCAGGACTTGAATCTCAATGGTTTACAACTAATGCAGGATGAAACCTTCCTGAAAACACTGAGGCAAATTAAGCACCATGGTTAGAAGGTTGTAATAATAAAAAGTCAGTTTCAAAAGGGAGATAATCCCATTGTGGGAGAGAGCATCTAGCAAATGATGAATTCTCAGCTGCAACTTTAGAGGAATGAAGATAAGAGTGAAGTTTACCCGACAAAGAATCTATCAAGGATTAATTCTGAAAGGAATAACCATTTACACATTAACATATAATCCACTACAAGAGAGGCATATACCAATGAATGAATCTCTACATGTAGTTTCAGAGGAATTAACACATAGAACTGATTAATGAAACAAAGCATCAAGCGAGGATGAATTCTGAGACAAAAATCATAAACACATAACAAGCATCATCTACTGTGAGAACAACACCAAATATTGATGAATTCCTGTCACTTACTCTTAGATTAGTGCTACATGAAAGACACATAAAAAAGTAAAACATGCTAAACACTGACACCATGATGAATCTTACGTTAGAAAAAGATATCTTCTACATTAATATTCAAAGAAATAAACAAGTCTTCATTACATTGGCAGGGGGTTTCCCTCTCCAAAAGTTGAGCAGAGCCCAGGCAACTCCCAAACCAACACACTAATGAACTATAATTCCTATGTTATATCCTAGATAGGTATGATATCATTACAATTTAAATTCCATCCTCTTTCCCAAAATATAAATAGTTATAAACAAAAAATGACAAGTTTTAACTGATTTCTTGCTTTTCAGTAGGTGAAATTCTGAAAAATAGGCTTCAAAACGCCACTTGTAATTCTCAAACCATAACAAATGTGTAATATCTGAGAATGATTTTTATAGATAAGCTCATTCGAAATAAAAACCTCTCTCAGTTTTTTGAAATTCATCTCCAATTGTCCAGAATACGTGTCGTAAAAACATGCCTCAAATAGGAAATCATGAAAACTGAAAAATAGGGCTCAAAGATCCCTTCGAATCTCCCAATCCGTGACACCTGTGTGAAAAATGCAAGATTTCGATGTTAATGGTTCCGTTATTGACAATAGCCTCCTTTTTATTTTGAAAATTCATCTTGGTTCACCCAAAAATCTTCCTGGAAGTCAACTGGTCAAAATACCAGTTCAACAGTTCTAGAACAAATTTTTTGTAGCACATTCCACAAAACATTCTGTAGTGCCTGTATAAATTCACAATGCCTGAGCTAGTTTGTAGAGAAAAGGAAAATCAAGTAGACAAACCTTTCCTGACCTCCAAACAAGACAAAAAATCTCATAGAGTACCCGATGGCTATGATGTTGATGCTGGTAATTTTAGATTTTCACTCAGATGCCTACAAGTTGCCTAACCTCTAACCCTCTTCCTTAACTAGTTCACAACAACGACTCAAATATAGCTCGCACACTCTAAGGAGGTTGTTAGTTGATGGTATGACATAATCCTTGGAGAACATGATCAAGTTTATGTGTTAACATCATAAGTTTGGTTTTGAATAGGTGGATCAACAAGATGGAGAAAGAAAGGGAGAGGGCAAAAAAATGCAGATCAATAGGCTACACCAAAGGGCAATGGAGTCATAAACATTCTACTCATTGAAGGCACTAAAGATGCTCAACATATTCCTTTGTGACAATACGTTCATTTCTCCCCTTTTCTTCCCTTTTCCCCTTTGGATCCGGAGGCATCAGTGAAGGGTTTTGTATACCCTTCCTTATTTGAATGTGCATGAGCTTTCCTTTTGTCTTTATATTTATATTTATGATATTTTTGGCTGCCATCTTTCACATTAAGTGCATGCGCCTTTGGGCTTTTCCTTTTTCCCATGTTGGTGAGGTTGGTTTTCTCTTGTGTCAAGGATTCGATAATGTCCTCAAGAGAAGGAATCCTCTAGGTGGCTCCAAGGGTGAATCTAACTGAATGGAATGTGGACATGAATCTAGATAATTCAGGACCAAGTTTGGAGAGAATTGTGAGAACCATTTGTTTCTCCTCCTTATATTTATCAACCCCGCAAGATTTGAGTTGCGACAGTAAATCCTTAAATTTTGTAAAGAAATCTTGGATATTGTTGAAGATTTTTGGATCCAATGTGAGCAATTCCATCTCCAGCATGTGTCCCCTCATCTCATCCTATTTTCCAAAGTGCCCTTCCAAGGTGGTCCAGGCTTCATTGGGAGTCTTACAGGAAGATATGTGAAAAAGGAGATCGGGAGAAATAAGACTGCAAATTGTTATGAGTGCTTCATCCATTCGATTTAAGTACTTGGATTTTTCTATGGCTGATGTCGGTTCTGTATCTATATTCAAGTTTAACATGTACAATCCTTTGGTTCAGATATGTATGGCTATTTTATTCTTCCATGCAAAGTAGTTGTAAGGTGTAAGAATGAATTCTTTTTGGAAATCCATCTTTCTGCTGTCTTCAATATTTTGTACCTGCAAAAAATTTTGGTGTAGATTTTTCTTAGGAGTCCGTCAGCTATGATACCATGTAAATGTGTTGAACCTGCATATAATAGATCTAGCTAGAAAATACTACACACATTTTCAGAGAGAAATTGAGAAAGAGGAAGAAGGAGAGAAAGAATGGAAGAATTCTCATTAACTGTAATGAATAATTTACACATGATATACTCTGTATAACTCAATAAATGCACATTGGAGGAGAACCAATGCACCATAGTGGTGGTATAGAGTGATTTGGACACACACCAATAGTTATGGGAGTGAACTACCACCTAATCTAGTCTCTCAGGCAGTTACAAGAGTGAACTGCCACCTGACTGAGTTAACTAGTCAACCAGTCTTCAGTTAACTAACTGAACAGAGTGTAGTGAGGAGTAGATCAAGGAATCAAGGGTAATGCACTAGTATAGTGATGATCCCAAGGAAAGTGCACATTATCATGGTGATGATCCCAATGTTGCATGGTGAAAAAACCAATGTAACATATAGACTCAACTCAACTAGTCAAACTGAAGTGTCAATTGAAAGATAATATTCTCCAGGTGGAATATTCTCCCTTAAAATATAGGAGACTGGATAATGACTAATTATGACTAATAAACAAGGAAAAACCTTAGGAAAAATAAATCCTAGGTGTGTGTGAAGTAACTCCAATAGAGCAATGTTACAACACTAGGGATTTTCTGAGCTCAATGAAAGGGAATGATAATAGTTTAGATGTTATGTTTAAACCAAAATAATAGGTTATTTTGATTTATTTTTGTTTAAACCAAAATAACANGAGAGAGAGAGAGAGAGAGAGAGAGAGAGAGAGAGAGAGAGAGAGAGTCAAATTTAATAGTGTTCAAACAATTATAGACAATTAGTCTTAGTAAGTATTACCATGGAGGTTTCATCACATTTTCAAGAAGTTGAGTCTAATGAAGGAAGAAATGTTGAGACTCACCCAGACATTGAAGAAACCATGAAGAGTTTGAAAGTAGAACTTTGGAGTTGTTGGCCTGATAATGAAAAGATAATAAGAGCCTAGGAAGAGTAGAATGACCTCAATGTTTCTTTACTTCATATTTTGACATAAATTTATGAACAACTACATCAAGGACAAATCTCAAGAAACACAGGTAAAAGTCCTCTCAAAAAGAGATCCCACAGTGCTAAAACTTAGACATCTAGTGATGGGACATCATCATACTCATTCGACAAGAATGTAACTACTTTTCATGAATCATTAAACAATGGTACCAAGATTTCTTCTCATAAGCATAATAGGAAGAATGATTCCAAAGATCGATTGCGGGAAGAGTTAAAAAATGTTTAGACACCTAAATTTGATGATGGCATGAAGATAGGTGAAGAAGCTGAGGCATGGCTTCTTGGATTAAAGAAATACTTTCAAGTGTATGATTACTCTGAGACTATGAAGTCCAGAGTGGGAATTTTTAATATGAATGGTAGAGAAACAATCTAGTGGGAAGATGTCAAGAGCATTAAGAGCATTAGTGAAAGGAAGGTCACCTGGGAGAAATTTAAGAAATACTTCCAACATAAATACCTATTAGAGAGGTATTATGATGGAAAGGTCAAATAATTTCACAATTTGAAATTGGGACTATCAACCATGGTTGATTATGAAAATAGATTTTTGGAACTGCTGAGATATGTTCCGTATATCACATATGAGAAAGTCAAAAACAAGTTCTTTCTCAATGGTCTGTCTCATTCCTACCAATATAGGATTGACTTTGATGAGCCCAAGACTCTTGAAGAGACAATATAGAAGGAAAAAYACTKCTATGTGATTTGTAAACTATCATGGATATTCCATTGGATAGTTTGTCACAACGGATCTAATAAAATACTAAAATATTTGTTGTGAAGGTTAATTTCCTTTAGATCTCAAATTATTTAATTATCGGTTTTTTGGCTTAAAAGTGTACGAAATAAATTAAATGTGATAAATAGAGAAAATAAATAATACACACACCATCCACAAATAAACACAAGATATGACCTGGGAAACCCAATATGGGAGAAAACCCAACTAGAAGGTGAGGCTTGTCTRCTCTGTTTTCTTCAAATGMAAGTACAAATAAAGAKGCACTCTTTGTGGAGTTTSTTTTGRCACTATGKTCTGTATGGTTTCTACAAAATAGCTCCTCCTATGTTATGCTMAAATAATACCACTCTCAGATTTTTTTCTCAGCTATGGAACAAGCTACAATGCAAAATAATGGAACCCCCTCTCCTCCTAGTGACTTGATATTTAACATAGTCCAATAGCAATCTAGGGTTAGAGTATTAACTTCCTCAACCATCAATTAGTGATCGAGTTTGGACCTTCTAGAATTTTCTAGAAATTCCACTACATGGATATCCCCACACATTTAAGTAATGGAGTTTGATGTAGCATCCACTCGCACCATGGCGATCAATACCATAGGTCAACTTGTGGGAGGCCTAAATTTCACATACAAACTCTGATTGATATGATTCTTACAACAATGGAAACATATCAATGTGTATAATTTATATGGTGGATCCATAGTAAGGTTTGGACCATTAAAAGTTTTTGTTTTATGCTTCAAAATTTCTCTGAAATATTTCGAATGGTTTTTTGGACCCAAATTCCCAAATTTCCAAATTGGGACCAACCACTAAAATGGCTCTGCAAGTTTATTCTCTAATTTCTCATCCATAAAGAATTGATATATATGAAAAATAATATAATTATCCAATATAGATAAAACCTCCCCATTTAGGGATGATTTTGGTCACCAAAATCTTTAATAAAAGAGGTGAAGAAATTTTTCCTCTACCTTCTCCCTAGAGTACCACTTTGCTTTGTCTGGAAGTTTTCCTTTCAACCCTATCTGCCAAAGGTCATGCTTACCCTGTATTGTAGTTATATATCACTTGTATAAAACTATATCCTATGCCAACTCTTCCTAAGAATTTGGTGCTAAGTCCTCTATGGAAAGTAGGACCTACTCCTCCTCCTGATCCAACATGGGAGGGTCATAGAGTTTCAGATTCTCCAAATTCACTATTGAGTAAATGTGCAGGTATGAGGGTAGACTATGTGTGTAGGATTTATCTCCCACCTTCTCTAATATATCGAAATTTTCATACCACAGAGCCATGATATTCTTACCAGGACCCTGCAGAATTTCGTTGTTTAGCTGTAACCAGACTCTATCTCCCACTTTGAATGACTTCTCAGTTATGTGTTGATCATGTTTGATCTTGTATTTTTCCTGTGAGTTCTCCAGAATCTCATGTACTTGAAAATGGATATTCCTAATATTATCAACAATATTTTTTACTCATAATGCATCTCCTGTGAGGTCCTCCCTCACTCGTCCTTGTTTTCCATATACAACATCCAATGGTGAAGGTGGAAAACATCCAAAGTTTAAAAAGGTTTAATTACTTTGCATTACTTTGAAAGAAAGATAGAAACATGTACCTTGCTTTGTAGAGAAAAACTTGCACAAATACTTGAAAAAGAGAAAGATTTGTTGCAACACATAGATTTATTACTCTGATTTGTAGTTGAGAGATAAATTACAAGATACTTTAGAAATTAAACAAGGTTGCAAGATTTTATTGTTGAAAAAGACTTGAAGCAAATTGAACTAAGCATGCATAAGAGATTTAGGATTCCTTTAATTAGCATGCATGAAATTATGAGTGTTTATTGTGTGTTTGATGTACTTTACTTGTGTGTTTGATTAAGATATTAAAGCATGCAACAAGAATGCCAAACCAAGAACACAAATCCCCTTAATGGGGATGGAGAAACTGGGCACAAAGGGCCCGCTTTTATTGCAACTATTACAACATAGAAAAAAGGTTCTCTTTGAGATTTTAACTTTAGGAAAGAAAATATATCCTTATAATTGGATCATTATAAGAAATTACAAGAAATAAGAAGAAAAAGAGAAACTTTGGTGATGAAGTTAAAAGCCCCCGGGGTGCCCCGAAAGTCTCGATTTCGCCAAAATTTGGAAGAATCTCCCCTTGGACCTGTTATTGCTGCAATAAAACAGCAAGAAAAGCAACTTATAAAGTGATGAAAAAAATTTTAAAACTAAAAAAAAATTATCAAATTTTTTTTTTTCAGAAAAAATTCTAAGGCAAAACTGCAATTTTTGGGACTTTTTTGACACTTAGCATGAACCTAACCTAGTCTCTTCTAATTGCTTCTATTTGATTTTTTAAAACATCAAACATAGGGCATCTATATAGCTTGATCTTGAAAGTAAAACATAACAATAGACTGGTCTAAGATCTAGGTGAAATTAGACCAAAAATTGGTTAAAAATGAACTAGATCTACTTCTTTAAATTGACAAAATTATAACTAGATATAGAAAGTGAATGCATGCAGCCTTTATATATTAAAAAAGAACTTTAAGACTGATCTAAGCAACATGCAACCAAATAAAACAGAGAGGGGAAAGAAATTTATCAAATTTTTGGAGTTTCCGCTTGAGCCTCGAACACTTGGGCTATCGGGTTCTCTTGATGAAGAGTAGGGGGAGCTCGATCTTTGAAAATATTGGACAATAACGGTTGAAGAAAGAACCTATCAATCCTCCAAGCTTGAGGAACCTGCAACAATGACTTCAATCCTACAAAAAACTTGTTAAAGGTCTTCCCTACACAACAACGCTCAAACATGCATGTTAGTTTAACCGAAAATGAAGCATGCAATGTAAAAGTCTATAAGATAAGGAAAAAAAAAGATGAATCAAACTAGATTTATCTTATCCTACAGTATGATAGCATACCGTCAAATCCTTGAAAATTAAATACAAAATTTAAATACAAGATACATGTTACCTCATGAAGGAAATGGCACTAGATCAAAGCATCCACACATAGCATCCACAACATTTGAACTCCAAAGTTTTTATTATTCCAATGAAAGATGACAACAATAGTACAATGCTTGCCCAAAAACGAACTAATTTAGGGAGAGGTCGACCTTTCTTATATAGCAAATGAGGTGACACTTCCAAAGAGGGGATCCACATTAGGGTTTAGGAATGCATGAGTGTAAGGGGAGTGGCGCATTAGTGAAGAGAGAGATGTGTAGGAGATGAGGGGAGTGATGTGAAGGTGTAGTAGGGTGAAGGGAAGTGGAAGTGAGGGTAAGTGGGGACGAGTGGGAGTGAGTGTGAGTGGATTGGAGTGAGAGGGGAGTGAAGTGAGAGTTTAGATATGCATGAGCACTTTGGGATGTGTGCCACTCCTCTACAATGCGCCACTTAGGATTGTGGGGTCAAGTTCCCACATTGTGATCTCCCCCATGTCCACATCACCTCATGAATTCGACCTCACCTTTAGATTAAATCGCCTTGGGCTTCCAGTCAACTGGGGACATGAAAAAACATTTTTTTGACATGTTCCCTAGTTCTCCTAAAATTTAGGAAATGAATTTAATTACCCCTTTTCCGTAATTTTCAAGTAATTTTGATTTTTAGTGATAATAATCACTTTTTTGTCTCGAAAAATGGGAAATAGGGGTTTACATGATACTCTGGACTGGAAAATGACCATAAATATGGCATCTGAAAATGTTTGATGCCATATTTTTACAATTTATTGACTCAAAATTAAAAAAATCCATTTTTTGCGGGAATTTAATTAATTCACTAAAACTTAAAAAAAACTTATCAAACCTAGCCACAATTTCCAAATGAATCAATCAAGATGTCCTAGTACAATATCATATACATTTAGACACTAGACATTGGATTTTCCATGCCAAGGCCTAATGACCAACACATACTCCAGCTCTGGACTTCATCTTTTGAGTGAAAAAACTTAGAATTTATTTAATCGCTCGCAAAGGCAAGCAGAAAAAATAATTAACAAGTAAAAAAAACACTCTAGAGTATATGCTCGTTCCTAGGTCTTAGGTGGCCAATAGCCTTTTACAATATCTCATACTTAGGAAATTTATTACAATGGTGGAAATGCGGAAAAAAGGGGCCTTTTACAAGATCGACTGAACTCTGAATTTTGTCATATGAGCACTGATTACTCATTCTCTAGTGGTTCTTCAAGATATCCAACTTGTGCAAACTGGTGGATAACATTGGCTCCATGTGGGGACATGTGGTTGATCTATAAATCTATAGGAGACCATGCGAGAATCCAGAATTACACTACCTATATCATGGACGCATGTCAGCAATCATATCCATATAAAACAAACATTAAACACAATTTGCAATGAAAATATACAAGTACATATAATATAACAAAAGTGTTAGTATACATGTGCATATAGTACAAAAAAAAAAAATGTACAAAAAATACAAAGCATAATGTACAAGAGACAAGGGTTAGAGAGTATGATACAGTAGATGCTCCCATGGGCATTAGATGACCTCTGTGAAGAAAAGCTTGAGAAGTTGGTCGTTGAATGGAAGGGCCAAATTCTCACCATCCAACCTGTTTAGATAAAATGAATTTCTGCCAGTTGAACCCTGCATGATGTATGGACCTGTCCATAAGCTGTCAAACGTCTCGTGATTCCCTGGCTTTTCCCTTCTTTTGTCCCTAAGAAGACCATGTCCCCTTCCTAAAAAACTCTCTGCCATAAAGACTTGTCAAAATTCCTCTTTACCTTGTTCTGATTCTTTATGCTCTTATCCAATTCTTTCCATATGATTTCATCTAACTCTATCAAATATTCAATCCTATTTTGTTGGAAGTCCTCATATAGACCATACTTTTGAACAAACTGATACACTAGAAGCTTTAGGTGAACTGGTAAAGTAGCATCAAGCCTGTAGACAAGCTCAAAGGGGATTTTCCCGGTGGAGCTATTTTTGGTTATTATGTCTGCCCATAATGCAAACTTTGTCTTGTTGTCCCATGACCTCTTGTTATCCCCTACCGTTTTCTTGAGAATATTCATTAAGTTCTTATTGTTGGATTCAACAAGACCATTACCTTGGGGATAATAGTTTGAAGAGTGGGACAACACAATGCCATACTTAAAACAGAAAGAAGATAAATCTATAGAACTGAAGGCCTTGGCATTATCTATTGTAATCTTGGCGGGCACACCGAACCGAGTGATTATCCTATCTTCAAAGATATCCATGACCACTTTGTCGGTTGCTGACTTAGTGGGTATTGCTTCTAACCACTTAGTGAAATAGTCAGTGGCTGTAATTATCCAAGTATAACCATTACATGAATTGTTCTTGAACTGACCTATAAAATCAAGCCCCCATTGCTGAAAATGATCTTTGACAACCATAGGCTGAAGAGGCAAGTCTGCTAGATTTTTCTTCCCTGAAAATAACTGACACTGCTGACAACCCTTGACCATTTTGTGTACATCAGAGAAAATGGTCGGCCAATAATAATCTTCTTTGAGGATTTTGTGGGTGGTAGTTTTAGCCTCAAAGTGTCCACCACAAAACCCTGAATGGAAGTCAACCAAAAGTCTCTTGGACTCTAGCTCATCAACACACCTGTGTATCACTCCATCGGGATTCTTCCACCCTAAGCCATCTTGAATGATACAATACTTTGTTGCTTTCAACCTTATATCCCTCCTCTTGTGACCAATCAAATGGCTTGGGCAAGTAAGGTTTGAGAGAAAGTAGATGATATCTGCATACCATTGGTGTTTTTATAATTTCTGAAGCTCTGATGACAAGGTTGGCCTAGTTTGATTGTTTTGGCATACTAAGTCCAACACTTGTTCATTTCCTTTAGTGAGCATTGGAGCGAAACCTTGACCTTTAATCAACTTAGTGTGTTTAATATCTAAGTCATATTATTGAATCTTTGAAACCCACTTTCCTCTATCTCCCAAGCAATCCTGCTGCCCAAGGATGTCCTTTACTGCTGCGTGAGGGACATACCCCACAATCTTTGAGTATCCTATGTAGACTCGGAAATGTTTGAGAGATTTGAATAAGGAATATGCTTGCTTTTCCATACTAGTATAGTTAAGCTCTGAATTATGTAATGCCTTACTCATAAAAGCAATGGGTTTCTCCTGACCCTCATCATTCTTTTGGAGCAAAACCCCTACAATAGTTTCCTCATAAGCAAAGGAACATATTTGGAAATCTTTTGAATAATCAGGACTAAGTAGCACAAGTGATTTTTCAATTGCATCCTTAATAGTTTTGAAAGAAATCTTTCCTTCTTTTGTCCACTTATACTTAGCATCTTTCTTTAATAACTTAAGGAGTGGTTTTGTTAACTCAGCTAAGTTAGGTATGAACCGTCTGACGAAGTTTATCTGTCCAAGAAAGGATTGAAGGGATTTCTTAGTTGGGGGTAAAGGAAAATTTTGTATGGCTTCGACCCTTTCAGGATCAATTTTTACCCTATCTTCTGCTATAATGTGACCCAACATCTTGACTTCGTCAACACCCAAGATGGACTTAGTTGGATTCAAGGAGATACCATATTTTCAACATCTTTCAAAAACCTGTCGGAGATGACTTATGTGATCTGACCTTTTCTTAGAAAATACTGTTAAGTCATATTGGTAGATTTCTATGATTTTTCCCATTAGTTCATGAAAGGCAAAATCCACGGGTCTCTGAAAAGTGGCACCTCCATTAACTAGGCCAAAAGGAATCCTTAGATATTCAAAAGTGCCCCAAGGTGTGGTGAAGGTAGTTTTGTTCCGATCTTCCTTCCTCACCAAAACTTGGTTATAACCTGAGAAGCCATCCAACATGGACACAATCTTGGAACCAATTACCCTTTGAAGTAGGGTCCCCATGTTGGGTAGGGGATATTTTTCTTTAATACATGCAAGATTTAAGTTTCTAAAGTCAATACATAATCTCATCCCCCCATTCTTTTTTCTAACAAAAACTAAATTGGAGCACCAAGATGAATGTCTGGTTGGAGCAATGATTCCAACATCCAACATCTTTTTGAGCTCGTCTTCAACTAGAGGTGCCAACTTAGGATTTATTTGCCTAAGTTTTTGTCTGAAAGGTCTTGTGTCACCCTTGAGGGGGATAGTGTGTTGAAACACATATTTTTTGTATGCTTTGAGTTCATCATAGGTGAAAGAAAACACATCCCTATACTCTCAGATAAGTTGATCAATTCCTTTCTCTCTTTTTCTGTAGTTCCTTTTCCAATTTTTATCATCCTTGGGACATCTTCTATCCCAATGTTGATTTCAATATATTTGTTAGGATTTATTGTTTCGTTTTTATTTTTGTACATGTCATGCCTGTCAAAAATTTCTTCTAGGGAAGCTATACCTCTGGGGACTGGATTTTTAATGGGATTATCCTCTTCAACGTATTACTTGCCTTCCTCTTTGTAGCTGACATTAAAATATGAGAATTCTTCTATGTTATGGATGAACCCTAGAATTTGTTTATCATCCTTGAAAACCTTCCAATGGTCAACATTATCTAGGACAAATGGCCTAAATATTATCTCCAACTTACCTTCACCTTTCATTAGATCTTCTGAGGGCTGGAGGGTAGAAGCTGCTACAACTAGACTATCATCCAAGCTATTTTTTTCTCTAGGGATAACAATGAGTTCCATAGCATCAAAAACTTATATGGCATCCCATATAGAATTTATGTATCTTCTAAGCCTCTCACTTTTTCATGCATACGTGTTCTTTACTTGGATAATTACTAAGTCTGAGTCACCCTTTATATTCAGAATCTTGATACCCATGTCCTTAGCAATTTCTAAGCCTAGAAAAAGTGGCTCATATTGTACCACATTATTAGTTGCATCAAACTCAAGTCTAAATGCAAAATTGTAGGTCTTTCTTGTTGGATATTTTAAAACAATGCCTGCCCCTTTTCCTGATCTAGAGTGGGCTCCATCAAAATTCATTTTCCAAGATTTATTGCTAACTTTTTCATCTTTAAATTTCTTTTGAGTTGGAGCTAAGAAATTATAGTATATGGAGAAGTCACCCATATCAGACACTTGGCATAATAATTCATTAAATTTCTCTTTAGGGTCTTCTATGTGATACTTCCTTTCTATTTCCCTAAAGAGTCTGAAACTTTCAGTTGAGGGAGGAGGGTATGGAATAGTAGAAAAAGTCAAATCCATGTTTAAGCAACCACCCATGCGTGCTCCTCATTTCCTAGATAAGAGCATCCCCCATGCATCTAGCACATCTATAACAAGGACATCCATCTTGAATGCAAAGTTAGGATGGAATAATAGCTTGAATGGGAGGTCTATGATTATTCTGTGTGTTTCTATTTCTCTTGAGTCCATGGAACACACATTTTGATAAGGCCTTGTGATTTTTATACCTAACCTTTGCATAATCCATTTGGTGATGATGTTTGATGAAGCTCCTGAATCATACATGCAGTTGTGTAGCCATTGATCATTTATTTCAAGTGAGACAAAGAAAGGAGGATTTTCTTCCTTAGTCCTATCTCTGCTAGTTAAGACCACTGGAGGATCTTCATGTTGTTCCTTAACCTTTTCTTGATCTTTTGGAGAAACTCTATTACTTGGAACAACTTTATTACTTAAAAAAACTTTATTGCTTGGAGGATCTATAGCTTGCAGAAGATTTTCTTTCTGTGAACGAATTTTTAACAGATCTAACACTGAAACCAATACCTTTGCATTTCCTATCCAACTATCTAAATCAAAATTTAGATTAGCAATTGGAGTTTGTGTAGGAGTAGTTACCTTTGGAAAGTTGGATTGAGAGTTGCTTATCCCTTCTTTCCCCCTCCTTTGGTAGACTATCCCTCTATGCCTTGCCATCTCTAAGATATGCTCATCTGTAGGTTTGTGACCATATAACTTAGTCACATTATCATATTCTTCAACCACTTGATTACTTTTCTCACTCCTCTCTTGCATCTGAAGCCAATAATCCATAGATAGAGGGTGAGTTTCACCAAAATTATTGATATGGCTAGAGTTTCTGGGCTGACCTACATAGTTGTTTGCTGGATGATGGCCTTGTTCATTAATATCGCAAAATACTAGACATGTAGAATCCTCGTGAAAGTATTCAAAAGATATGCATAAATGTGGTGCTTCTTCATGAACCACATTATTAGACTCTAGTTGATTAGGGGGCCTTTCGTTTTGAGGGGGGCCTTTTCTCTGCCACCTATCATTATGTGGTCTAGGTTGAAACCTGTTATTTTGAGACCTTTCCATTACTATCAGCCTATTTTGCATGGCACTAAGCTGAGTAGCATGGGTAGCTTCCATTCGTTTGACCATCTCAGTAATGGCCTGTACGGGGTCAAAATTCAGGTCTTTATTTTTGGGAGCTGTAGCCATAGCCTTGTCCTTCGCCTATGTTTGCCTAGAAGAACTTCTCTACTGAAATCGGGAAGGTTGGACTTGCCTGACACCTACATGTTTTTATCTATTTCGACTACTATATCTTGTGTTGACTTGAGGTCGCGGGGTTCCTTATCTCTAAGATGGTATCTCATTTCCCCTCCAAAGGCCTCTACATAGTAAATCAATATAGCATCCGCTGGAGGTTTGATGTCTGTGTGCATGCTAGAGACAAGTTCATTAAATTTCTGATTGAACTCATCCATTGTTTCATTCTCATTCTTCTTGATTGAGTTAAGGGCTGCTAACAACTGATGATGATCTTTCTTTTCCCCCCATTTTTCTATGAAGGCATCTATAAGATCTTTGAGCGTTTTGAATTTGTTGTCAGGCATATCTTCGTACCAATCTAAGGCAATATCTTCTAAGGAGAGAATAAAAAATTTCATCCTTACATCCTCATAGTCATGGGCTACACACCATTTGTTAGTACATCTCATGAAAGCTTTGATATGCATTTTGGCTGATATAGAATTATTTCCATGGAAACTAGGAAACTTTTCAAAAGCTTTTTCAGGGAGAGCATGTGGATAATTATTAATTGCAGTAAAGTCACATTTATCATATATAGCCATTTTTGAAGTAAATATTTTATTGACAAAGAGCAGGTGAATATCAGAAATGGACTATGTTCCTAAATGACCAAGTACTCTACGATAAGAGGCTTTGGATAACCTCCTTCGATAAACCTTTTCAGGTTCAGGAATGAGGTTATGTAGGCCTTCTGAGTTCCTCCTAGTAGAATACTTAGTTAAATTGGAAATAAGTGGAGTCGTGAGATGGTTGAGTCTATTTCTCATAAACTACAAGCATCAAAAGAAAACTAAGTAAAATAAAAGGAAAAACAAGTCGTGATCCGGGAATAGAAAGGTTTATCCCCAACAACGATGCCAAAAATGTTGTCGTCCTTATACACACCTGGGGTAATGTGGAAGAAACCTTCAATTCACTTGGTGTGTCCTTGGGGGAAAGTCTCAATTCAAGGTGTTGTCACCTGATCCTCAACTCCTCCGTTTAGCCCAACTCCTAGCGAAGCCAATGGGGGTAGTCCCTATAAAAATAATCTAAGGTTTTGTAACTAAGAAAGTAAAAATACTTAAGTCTAGGAGTTTATTGTTTGAAATAAAACTTGATCAATTAACATTTAGCATTCATCATCATCATCATAATCATAAAGTACTTGCTCATAAACATGCATAAATCAAATGATACAAGATCTGGAAGATTTAAGCATAAAAGTTAGACAAAATGCATAAATGTAAATATTGCTCACATAAGATAACAAGATATACCAATTACCAGTGCCTTAAATGGAGTCATGGGCAATGTAGATCGAAAGTTTTACTAAGGTAAATTGATGTTCATTTAGTGAGAATATTTGGCCCCTTTGGAGGCTAGCTCTTTTCTTGGAACTTGTAGAGAGTTTACCGAAACCCAAATGGTCTCACCAATAAAATCACTAAAAGTGTTGGATGCCCAAAATGGGTGGGAAGCCAGGTCCCGAGAGGGCCTTCCTTACTTCGCAGGTCACTTTTAGGCGTTTTCCTCACATCAAACTAACTACTTCAGAGATTTTCCTAATTAGACTACAAACAAGGTTCAATTACTTTGCAATACTTTGAAAGAAAGATAGAAACATGTACCCTGCTTTGTAGAGAAAAACTTGCACAAATACTTGAAAAAGAGAAAGATTTGTTGCAACACATAGATTTAGTATCCTGCTTTTTAGTTGAGAGATAAATTACAAGATACTTTAGAAATTAAACAAGGTTGTAAGATTTTATTGCTGAAAAAGACTTGAAGAAAACTGAACTAAGCATGCATAAGAGATTTATGATTCCTTTAATTAGCATGAATGGAATTATGAGTGTTTATTATGCATTCGATGTATTTGACTTGTGTGTTTTATTAATATATTAAAGCATGCAACAAGAACGCCAAACCAAGAACACAAATCCCCCTAATGGAGATGGAGAAACTAGGCACAAAGGGCCCGATTTTATTGCAACTATTACAACAGAGAACAAAGGTTCTATTTGAGATTTTAACTTTAGGAAATAAAAGAGATCCTTATAATTGGATCATTATAAGAAAGTACAAGAAAGAAGAAGAAAAATGGAAACTTTGTTGATGAAGTTAAAACCCCCCAGGGTGACCCAGAAGTCTCGATTTCGCCAAAATTTGGCAGAATCTCCCCTTGGACCTGTTATTTCTGCAAAACAACATCAAGAAAAGTAAGTTAGAAACTAATGAAAATAATTTTAAAACTAAAAAAAAATTATCAATTTTTTTGGGAAAAATTTCAAGGGAAAAACTGCAATTTTTGGGACTTTTTTGACACTTAGCACAAACCTAACCTAGGCTCTTCTAGTTGTTTTTGTTTTCTGTTTTAAAACAAAAAACATAGGGAATCTATATAGCTTTATATTTAAATTAAAATAGAGCAATATACTGGTCTAAGATCTAGGTGAAAATAGACCAAGTATTGCTTAAAAATGAACTAGATCTACTTCTTTAAATTAACAAAATTATAACTAGATCTAGAAAGTGAATGCATGCAGCCTTTAGATATTAAAAATGAACTTTAAGACTGATCTAAGAAACATGCAACCAAAGAAAATAGAGAGGGGAAAGAAACTTATCAAATTTTTGGAGTTTCCACTTGAGCCTGGAACACTTGGGCTACAGGGTTCTCTTGATGAAGAGTAGAGGGAGCTCGATCTTTGAAACTCTTGGACAATTATGGTTGAATAAACAACCTGTCAATACTCCAAGATTGAGGAACCTACAACAATGTACTTCAATCCTACAAAAAACTTGTTAAAGGTCTTCCCTACACAACAACGCTCAAACATGCATGTTAGTTTAATCGAAAACGAAGCATGCAATGTAAAAGTCTATGAGATAAGGAAGAAACAAGATGAATCAAACTAGATTTATCTTATACTACTGTATGATAGAATACCTTCAAATCCTTGCAAATTAAATACAAAATTGAAATACAAGATACATGTTACCTCATGAAGAAAATGGCACTAGATCAAACACATAGCATCCACAACATTTGAACTCCAAAGTCTTTATTATTCCAATGAAAGATTACAACAATAGTACAATGCTTGCCCAAAACTGAACCAGTTTAGGGAGAGATCAACCTTTCTTATATAGAAAATGATGCGACACTTCCAAAGAGGGGATGCACATTAGGGTTTAGGAATGCATGAGTGAAAGGGGACTGGCGCATTAGTGAAGGGAGAGATGCATAGGAGATGAGGGGAGTGATGTGAAGGTGTAGTAGGGTGAAGGGGAGTGGAAGTAAGGGTAAGTGGGGACAAGTGGGAGTGAGTGTGAGTGGAGTGGAGTGAGAGGGGAGTGAAGTGAGTGTTTAAATATGCGTGGGCACTTTGGGATGTGCGCCACTCCTCTACAATGCACCACTTAGGATTGTGGGGTCGAGTTCCCACATTGGGATCTCCCCCATGTCCACATCACCTCATGAAGTCAACCTCACATTTATATTAACTTGCCTTGGGATTCTAGTCAACTGGGGACATGAAAAAACATGTTTTTGACATGTTCCCCAGTTCTCCTAAAATTTAGGAAATGAATTTAATTACCCCTTTTCCATAATGTTCAAGTAATTTTGATTTTTTAGTGATAATAATCACTTTTTTGTCTTGAAAGATGGGAAATAGGGGTTTACATGATACTCTGGACTGGAAAACGACCATAAATGTGGCATATGACAATGTTTTATGCCATATTTTTACAATTTATTGACTTAGAATTAAAAAATTCCATTTTTGCGGGAATTCAATTAATTCACTAAAACTTAAAAAAAAACCTATCAAACCTAGTCGCAATTCCCAAATGACTAAATCAATATGTCCTAGTACGAGCTCATATACATTTAGACACTAGACATTGGATTTTCCATGCTAAGGCCTAATCACCAACACATACTACAACTCTGGAGTTCATCTTCTGAGTGAAAAAACTTAGAAATTATTTAATCGCTCACAAAGGCAAGCCGAAAAAATAATTAACATGCAAAAAAAACACTCTAGAGTATATGTTCGTTCCTAGGTCTTAGGTGGCCAATAGACTTTTACAATATCTCATACTTAGGACATTTATTACAATTGTGGAAATGCGAAAAAAAGGGGTCTTTTGCAAGACCAGCTGAAATCTGAATTCTATCATATGAGCATTGATTACTCATTCTCTGATGGCTCTTTAGGAAATCCAGCTTGTGTAAACTGGTGGATAAAAAACCCTACAAGCATAAAAATTCTAGTTTATTTTAGATTAAGCATTCTTTTTAATGGCTTGATTTACTCATGGGATATGGTGGTGAAACTAGTGATGTTTTAAGAGATGAAAAAGAGGATAAAAATAAAAAACTTGAAAGAAAAATTACTTCTAATCCAAAAGCAAAGTTTTATAACTAACTCTTTGTAACCAACTTTTCTTTAACTAACTTTTTCAAGATCTTGTAAAGAAACCTAAAACATACTTTCACTTGACTACAAGCTACTTATGTTTCAAGAAATCAAGAAAGAACTTAAAAAAGAAACTCTTTTCCCTTTTTCACATAACCAACTCTATTACTAAACTGAAAAGAAAATCTTTTTTTTTTTAAATTTCCTTAAAGAGAAAAAATGAAAGAATTTTTTTTTCTTTTTTCAAAGCAAGTGAAAGGGGTAAAAAGAACACTAAAACAAAACTGAAAAAAGATCTTTAGCCCACTGTGGATAGCAGGGAATAAATCAAGAAACCAAGAAGGCAGATCTACAATTCAATACCTTGCTCAAAACCATTTCAAAAGTAAACACAAGAAAATCAAGAAGACAAGTAAACTGAACACTAAACCTAGGATATGGCTATAAACAAAGACTCTGGATAGATCCAAGAAAACTCCGAGAAGTGTAAACTTGAATCAGGAAAGAGGCAAACTCCCTCTTTTTTTAAAAATTCTTGAAACAGAGACGCGGGTTATTGCATTAGCAGCCTGCGTATGTACGTGGGATGTTTACTGAGAAGAGCACGTATGTACGTGGGATGACTCAAGACAGGGCACATACACCTCTATATCTTTCCTAAAAAGAAAAGATTAGGTAGTATTATAGGGAAGAGAAAACTGGTAAGCACCTGAAGGTGACCATAATCCCTTGACAGACTCAAAAAACTCGATAGAAACATGAAAGGTAAACAAACCAATAAAACAACCCAAAATCCCCTCAAAACCCTAGAGGATTCCCGAGTATGGTCAACATTTCTGCTAGCGGGAAACCCCCCCCTTTAACTACACCAGGGTTCATAATGTAGGCATAGCGAATAACTGTCTAAAAGATAATCAATTCTCTATGCTACCCCAGACATACCAAAACTAATATAATGAAATCAAAGAGAATAGATAGGGTAACTATACCTCTGATCCCACGTCTGGTGATGATCTCCTCGCGCTTGGAAGTTCCACTAATTGCACATCTCCTTTGAGGTTTGAACTGCATCCAAAGATTGAAAAATAAAGAACTACAAGCATGTTATTTCATATATAAGTTAGGGTTAGACGTTAGAATGTTAAGCATAAATCAATAAAATTATTCAAGACACCATCATTTGGGACAAAAAAATGTAATTCTTTTATTCATAACACAAATATTATACCTTTAAGATCTAAGTCGGCCATCGTTCCAAGAACCTGGTATGGCCTCCTCTTCACCACGCTCCAAGTGCACCTTGTATGAACTTATTCTATCAACCTTCTTATCTCTTCTATAGGAAGGAATGGGTTAAATGGAGAAAGAAGGGGCTAGTGAGGGAATGCTGAGGTAATTTCTCACAAAAGGCAGCAATATCTTTTGCAAGGAGGGGAAGTGAAATCGGGAAGTGTTTCACTATTCTTATGCATAGATGTGAAATGAGACCCCAACACGTCCTTTTATATGACAAAAGGATGGTTGTTCTATTGGGTGATGGGCTATAGCAGGTGGATTAGTTGGGAAACTACCAATATCCCGTAAATTTCAAGGAATTCTTTGCAACTTTTGCAAGTATATGCGGGTTGTAATGGTGAAACATTCATACGTACGCGATTTGTAGTGGTGCAACAAGCGTATGTACGTGGGAAGTAATGGTGCAGGGCACATACATCTTCTAAAAAGTGTTTTTTTAAGAAGAGCTACTCAACACTGCTTAGGAAAAATATGCAAGTAAGAGGGCCAAGGCCATGTATGCATGAATATGGAAATTTAGGGCTATAAAAATCATACTGAATAACAACAATTAATTATATGCAACGTCATACAAGAAATAAACCCATATCAAACATAGATAATTAAGTACACAGTAAATTATATAAGCACATAAATGACATTTATATTTTTATAAAGAGTCACCAACTACATGTAGAGCTCAGAAATTCCTCCCAACCATATACTTTGTTGCTCATATACTTTCATCAACATGTTTCCCCTGAGTTGGGGATTAAAATACACCAGGGAGAAAGGATTCCTTATGCTATGATAAGGTCTGATAATCAATAGAATTTCTCTATCCAAGGTGCTCAAATGCTGCAACTATCCTACAATCTCTCATTCCCCACATGCCTGTCCCACCCCAGGAAGTGTGCCCCTTCTCTACTCAATAGTTTCTCGACTGGCTCACTTCCCTTCTAGGGATACAACAATAAGTTGGACAGGAAGTCTCAGAGCCCTACAAATAATGCTCAGTGCACTAGGGAAAAATTCCTAGCAAATCTCTCACTTGGAGAGAATGCTCATGAGCCTGGCAACCCAATTCTTTGATGGAAAATCTCTCACCTGGAGAGAATTATCATGGGCCTGACAACCCACCTCTTCGATAACAAGAATCTAGTTACTAGATGGAAAAAACCCTTTCCAAGATTTTCTCCATAGATAAAGTAATGATCGTTCCCCATTCATATGGTCCGACCGATGAAGAAAAGTGAGTGATCTCCCCAAAATACACAAATGTTTAGTCATATATTATCATGGTCATAACTGGACATTTGTCACCTTTAGAATTAGATTTAACCACTTGGTGACTCATTCCCATCCCTTGAAAAACTAGGATAAATAAATATCCATAAATTATACATTTCAGAAATATTAATAAAACATTCCCTTGGACTTAAGCCCCCCTTTTCCCTTTTGAGTGGATTTTGTCCCCTCATCTATTTTCATCTAATTGGTCCACATGAAATGATGTGATTTTATTAATAATTTAAGTGTGATTACATTTTACAAGGATAGTCACACTAGCCTTTTTGCATTCAGGCTCACTAGCCCAATAACCACACACAACCTCTCTAGCCTCAAATACATATACATATGTATATACGAAACTTGGTCTGATTCACACTTCAAGGTAATCCTCACAAAATTACTTAATTGCATGCAACACTATGGAATGTGTGAACCCTTCCCTTGATGCACAATCCACGTGCACTTACTCAGGTGAGCGCAACACTATAGAATGTGTGCATTCTTTCTTTAGAAAAAAATCCTTGCCAACTACTCAGGTGTGCACAAAAATGAAACAAAAATTGGAGCCAATGCCTCACCAACCTATATGTACATTTACATTTTCATTTACAATTGGGGTTCATATTAGGGGTATTTCATTCCGATCCCCCTTATATATGCATTCTTCTTAGTGAATTATATACACATGCACCTACAAAAACTTCAAAAGTCTTCAAAATGATGCAGATACTCTTTCTGCATAACATCCCCACCCTCCCAAATTGCATCCCCAGGACCGTACCAGGTCCATTGGACATTTACTAGCTCCATGGCTCATTTTCGTAGTTGTTTTATTTTCTGATCCAATATGCAAACTGGTCGCACTCGAAAATCGCCTTTTGGGTCCACTTGTATCACATTCCAATCAATGACATGATTAGCATCGGGTACTTACTTTTTGAGAAAAGATACATGGGAAACATTATGAATACACAAGGATGTAGGAAGTGCAAGCATAGATGTGACATGACCAATCCTCTCTAGTATTTCAAATGGTCCACAATAGCGTGCTTCCATCTTAGAACATTTTCCCAACTTTAGGGAATTTCGTCTTTCTTTTATTTTCAAGAACACATGGTCACCCACTTTAAAATCTATGTGGTTTCTGCCTTTATATGTGCAACTTTTTTGCATGTCTTGGCCAACCTTTAAATTTTGCCTTATCTTCATCATCTTCTCTTTCATTTCCCAGAAAAGATCTGGCCCAACCATTACATGGTCTGTTGGGTTGTCCCAACTCACTAGTGTGTTGCACTTTCTACCATAAAGTGCCTCAAATGGGCTCATCTTTAAAGACTTTTGATACTCATTGTTATAACCAAAGTCTATCAAAGGTAAATATTTTTCCCACTGCATCGGTTCTCCACCACTTACATTCTTAGCATATATTCTATCACTTGATTCACCCTTTCTGTTTTCCCATCTGACTCTGGATGATAGGTTGTGCTAAAATTCAGATTTGTGCCAATTAGTTTGAATAACCTTCTCCAAAAATTCGATGTGAACTTGGGATCTTTGTCATACACAATTGTCTTAGGTACACCATGCATCCTATAAACATCTCTCATATATATATCAACAATGTTGGATTCCTTGTGAGTTGAATTTACTGGAATAAAAATGGGCAGCTTTAGTAAGATTATCCACCACTACCATAATATAATCATGTTTCTTAGCAGTCCTAGGCAGCTTAGAAATGAAATCTGTAGTTAAAACTTCCCATTTCCACTCAGGAATGGGAAAATACTGTAGCAAACTAGTTGGGTGTTTGTGGTGAACCTTGACCTTTTGACATTCAATGAATCTAGCAATAAAATAAGCAACCTTCATTTTCATGCTTGGCCAATAGTATTTCTTTTTGATATTTTCAATTCTATTTTGATAGCCTAGGTTCCCAACATAAGGAAATTTATGCATCTCTAACAGTTACATATTTTTCAACTCCTGATCATTTGGCACATAAAATCTGCACCTATACATGAGGATTCCATCCTCTTTTAGCTCATAACCTTCAAATTTCTGTTGCAATTTACCTTGCTGTAAATTTTCCTTCATGTACACATAACATTGATTTGATTTGGAAACCTCTAAAACTTTGTCACTCAAATATTATTTGTACATACTATTGGTTGTAGCATGCATCTCATTCACCCTCCTACTAAGTGTGTTATCCACCTTGTTCTCCTTTCCTTTGATATGTTTGATATCAAAGTCATACTCACTGAGGAATTCCAACCACCTTCTTTGTCTAGAATTTAAACTTGGTTGTCCAAAAAAATATTTCAGACCACTATGATCTATCCTCAGCTCGAATATTTCCCCCATGAGGTATTGCCTCCACATATTCAAGGAATGAACTATGGAAGCCAATTACAAATCATGAGTAGCATAGTGCCTTTCACGCTCTTTTAATTTCCTTGATTTGTAGCATACCACATTCCCATTCTGAATAAGGAATACACCAAGTGCTTCCTAGCATGCATCAATGCACACAATGAAGTCTTCATTAGGATCATCAATTCTTAAAATTGATGCACTTTTCAACAAAATTTTCAAGTGTTGAAAACTCCTTACACAATCTAGAGTCCATTCAAATCTCACACCTTTATTTTGCAAGGATGTAACTAGGTGTGCAATCTTTGAGAATCCTTCAATAAGCCTTTTGTAGTACCTTACAAGTCCCACAAAGGATCTCACCGCTGTGACATTCCTTGGTGTTGGCCATCCTTCAATGGATTTTATCTTCTTCGGGTGTCCACGACTATCCCTTCCTATGAAATGATATGACCCAAGTAATGAATCTATCTTTGGTAGACTGAGAACTTGCTCAACTTTACATACAATTAACATTCTTTTAGTACTTGCAACACCCTCATGTTATAAGATAAATCTGTCCGTTTGGACAGATCTGACCTATCCGGATGTGAAGCTAGTTATAGACCTTTTGATATCTCGGCACAAGGCAGGGACTACCCACACCTCAGGTGGTCCTTCGATTGAGGTGGTAATGAAGGGGAAAAAACAGAGGTCAAAGACTTACAAGAAGTCTTTCTCAGGACCACCCACCCTGGGTGTTGTCCTCCCTCAGCTTCCTGGATGTCCAAAATGGCCTAGGGGGTGAAAATTATGGAAAGTAGGATGAAAATAAGCTCACTGATTGTTTGGACAACAAACTAAATAAAGCGAACAATGAGTTGTTCACTCCCTTAAAGCATTGGAAAATGGCCTAGAATGGGTCCTCGGGGTAAACCGGTGTCTTGGACAATTAACCAATGGATGCCTCAAGTGAAAGAGTGAAAAACAAGAGTGAAACATGAGCTTAAAAGATACATCCAAGTCCTTTTAAATGGTTGTAAATTGTGAACAACAAGATTTTCGAAGCTTTTAAGACAGGGAAACAAGCCCATAATGGCTTGATACCCCTGGGGTGATCTGTGAAGTGATCCTAGAAGATTGTTAAATCAAAAGGGGGTTGTAGAAAGGGATGAAAAAACTTTTTACAAGCTGTTATAGCTATGATATAAGGGAAAGTATTCACAATGTCAATTTTCGGTTCAAGGGTGAAGGGTGGACTGATGAAAGGTTGACTTTAAAAGTATTTTTTTGGTGAATTTTTAGTTTTTTAACACATGCCTTGGCCATCAGATTATTTTTAAGGTTATCCTGATCAAGAAAACACATCCCATAACTGTGTCAACCATTATAAGAAGAGTAGTCCTAGAAGACCACAGTGGTTAGGTTGAAGAGTGCCCCATGCAATTTAGAGAAACATGGATTAGCCACTTCTTGTCACTAGCGCTTTTAGGCTCTTAATGCCGCTTGGATGGAAGAAGGATACCTGTAAAAAGGAAGAGGCCTAGGACCCCCCTAAAGGGAGTTTTAGCTGAGCTTACCCAAGTAGAGTAGTATTCCAAGCAAGCTAAGCTAATCAACTCCTTGACCGTGTGGTACTAAGGAAAGACCACTTGACTTGTACTAACTAGACTACTTCTGAGGGGCTTCCGATGAAGACTCCCCGACTTTGACTCTTAGTATCCTAAAAAATTGAAATTTCTTGAGATGAAACACAAGGCCATCCACGTGGAAAGGTCACGTATTTATTTCAAAAGCATGCCTCTTGGTTACTAAATTTGAAATCTATCTAAAAGTATATACAAAAAATAAGTAAATAGGTAGGTGACATATATGTCACAGCTAAATAATATGTATATGTATGTAGCTAAATAGTATAATTTTGTTTTCAGTGTATGGGGTAGACATTTGAATTGTTTTCAAGTATTTTGTGGCTTTTTGCATGTATTTAGCTTGTTGATTTTTGTATGGCCCCTTTAGGGGAAGCCACCTGTAGATTAGCGAATGAAAATTATACAATGAAAATATGACCAGATTAACTAATTACAAGTAATGATTACACCATTCAACCCAAAGAAATGGTTGAGGCTCTTTGCGAGCGACAAGGCCACCATGTGCATGAAATCCCCAAATGACTCCTTGTATGGGGATTGGAAGTTTAGTGTTTGAAAAATAAAAATTGTGATGATTATATACGCAAATATAGATCAGATTTTTTAACATAAATTCACAAGTAAACTACTCAAGCTATCTACACAAATTAATCATATCAACATTGGTATGTGTGCCAAAATTTTTGGAATGAGTGCAAGTGATATATAAAGTGAATATGAGAGTGATTGGGTAGATTTACCGATCAAATTGGATGTTTTTCTTCATTTTCATGTTAGCCCCTTTGCCTCAAACATGTCTTTAGGTAGTCCCCAACCACTTAGGAGAAGTATAATAGGTGACTGGTTATGTCCTTACAGGCAAACAACAAAATTTTAGTATTTATGTATGGAAAAAATGAATTAAATGTAACAAAAATTTGCACATAAAAGGTAAATAACAGCCAACTAGGATGGTTTTCCTGTGGGGGGAAATTGACCAAAATGACCAATTTTCCTATTTGGGACAACAAGGTTAATGGTACGAAAACATAACATAAATATATATGAATGAAAAGAGAAAGAAAACAAGTATGAACAACTAACTAAGGGGCCTCTTTGAGGGTTGTCCTAAGGGGCCCTAGGACTCCCAACCACTAGCTAAGGCTGAAAATAACTGAGTACTTCAGAAAATCTTCACTAAAACACATCAAAAAAGTTAAACCAAGTTGTTATAAAATGAAAGAAAACAAGTTAAACCTAAGGAAGAAACAACAAACACCTAGCTAACCAATCCCTCCTAGAGATAACTAACATAACAAGAATTTGCTTCTACCCCTCAACCCTTAATGAACAAGTGACACATCCAACAACTAAAATCTAACAAGTATCACACACACCAAGAGTCTTGGAAAAGTTCAACAGAGATTTGTTACTATATTCATCCTCCTTTTTTTTACAATTCCAACCCTCTTATTTATAAAGGAGAGGTGAAGGCTTGGGGTTAGGTCACAAGACACTTGCCACTTTTGGAAAAGTGACAAGTGGACTAACCCTAAAGTCTTTTTGTCTTTTTTTCCAGAAAGTAATCCTATCCAAAATGTATCTTATCTAAAAGGGATCTTATCCTAAAGTGAACCTTATCCAAAAATGGAATCAAATCATATTTGATTTCAACCTTTAGTTACAATGAATACATGCCAAAAACAAACTTATGCAAGACTGCATATTACAAAAAGTCATTTTTCATATAATGAAAAAAATTGATATGGCACCTCATCATTTTTCTTGGGATTTGTGCCACCCCAAAAGATATTTGATTGCTGCCATGTTTTTCAGATGTAGATGAGGTGGTTTAGGACAATTCCATGCCATCCATGGCTTCCAGATTCACCGGGATGAAGCCCCAAGGTGTGGGGAATTTGCAGAGCTTCTTAGAAGGGCAAGGCACCTTTGGGATTTGGTCATTGTAAGTAAGGAAATGACCATTGTTCAGGCACTTTTCAGACCTAATTATACCCCCTCTTTTCTTACTATAATTTTCCTTGTGAGCTGACCAAAGCATGGCTTCGATTTACGTTTGTTTCGGTGAGGGGACCCCCTCGGCCAGAACCTTGATAGGATATTACTCTATACCAAATAGCCAAAATATTGTTCTTTATTGTGCCCATGATGTATCTTTGTCCTCTACCTTTCCACTTCCTTTCATTTGGCACAAATCCGATTCCGGATGAGTAAGATTTAGCCCTGGGAAGGTACGTGGAAGGAGCCATTTGGGAGACTGATCAGGGAAAATTTTGAAGTTGGTGAAAATTTTTGGGTTGGACACTAGAATTGATAAGATGCTACAGGCCTACATACCTATAATTGAAATGGGTTTTCCTCATCCAACCCAATTTGGCCTCGGAGACCCCCAATTAGGCCTCATTCCGATGCATGCTTGGTGGGCCAATAATGAGTCCATGTCACTCTGGGACATGCCACTAAAATTATGGGCTGAATTTACGGAGGTGAATACCATGGATGCATTCTTGACTTCTCCCCGGTTGTTTCGACTATTCACAGGAGAACATACGCCTCTGTATGGCGAAGTTATGGAATTAAACTGTCAAGTAACTCTTGGGGGGGGATTTAAATTATACTATATAGTTAAATATATAATAAAATTTATAAAAAAAATTAAATTTTATTACAAATTTAAACAATATTCTATTATATATATATAAAAACTTAAAATAAAATAAAAAATAATAAAATAAAAAATTTAAAATGTAAATTAAACTATACCTTAAAACAATATAATGAAAATTAAATTTAAATTTAAAAATTAAAATTTAACCCCTCCCAGCCTAGTGCCCCTAGTCTCCCATATCATCAGGCCAGAAGTGACAAAGGGGTCCACGGGGTATGGAGGAGGTGGTGTGAGGGAAGAGGAGAGGAGAGGGGTGGTGAGTGGGGATGAGGGCCGAGCGGAGTGGAGTTTTGGGAGACCGCGTGGAGAATGGGAGGAGGGATATGGGGGTTGGGGCTTCGGGTGGGTTTGCACATAGGTGGGAGGAAGGGGGGAGGTTTGGGAGTGTGTGCATAGGGAAGAGTGGAGGGGGCTAGTTGGTGCGCGCATGCAGAGGGAGATGGGAGGAGCGGAGGTGAAAGGGGGAGAGGAGCAAGCTGGGCGCGGTGGTGAGGAGCTACACTGAGCGCAAAGGGATGGAGGGCGAGGAGTCGAGTAAGGGGAGAGGAATGGGTGTAGATTGGTGGGAGGAAGGGGATGGAGGGTTGTGGAGGTGGGTGGAGGAGTAGTTTCTAGGGGTGTCACACACAAAAAGGAGGAGGGAGCAAGGGAAAGGCCATGCACAAAGGTGATGGGAAGAGGAGGGCGTGCACAAGAGGAAGGAGCAGAGGGAGGAGGGAGGAGATGGGGGACGAGCTGGTGTGGTGGTGGAGAGGAGGTTTCATGCAGGAATGGGAAGGCTGTAGAGGTGTTGTTGAGGCAGTGGTGGTGAGGGGGTGGTGGTGGCACCCGGGCGGTGGACGGGTGCCCAACCGCCACCAAAATTAATTTTCATTTTTTTTTTATTAAGTGGGTTTTCACTATATTTTAGGAACGAGAGGTCATGGGTTCAAAGCCCCTCCCTTCCTATTCAATTTCAAGGTCATTTCTGTGCAATTCTGAGAAAAGGAAAAGGAAGGGTGCTGGGGTTCAAAGCCCAAGGTCTGCACATGGCCATGCACATGCCTGCAATTTAAGTCCAACTCATAAATTTAAATATCTAAAGGGGCCATGGAGGCTTCATCCTGGTGCCCAAGAGGGGTTCAAATCCCCTTCCCTTTGGATCTTTTGTACACACAAAACTAGTTGATTTCAACAACTGAAAAACCTAGACCAACAAACATGACATGAAATCTGAACCAGTACTGAGACAAACATCCTGAAGGTAGAAATACAATCTTCTATGCACACATTTCACCACACCCAACAAGATTTTTTCCATTGAAATGGGACTGAATGGGGGTTTTCGTGGCTCAATGTCTGAAGACTATTGCATGGTGTTGGCTGGTTGCCCAATGCAGAGCTGCCCTTGCTGCCAGGAGACCTCCTTCTGCTGCCATGGAAGCATGTTGCAGAGCTCCACTTCCCCTTGGAAAAAATGCCAAAATGGCTTGAGAGAGGGGAGAGGGGGG
>ML779523.1:322567-342045 GCA_009831015.1 Picea engelmannii
AAACAAATTTCCCAAAAATTTCATGAGGAGGCTGCGTGTCCTCTCCTCCATTTTCCATAATTTCTGAATTTTTTTTATAAATCTTTCCAATTATTTTTTAATATTTCTTGAAAAATGTGCAAGTCAAAGTTTGAATTTGACTTTGACTTTGACCTTTCTGCTTTTGACTTAGCCCCCAAAATTTTCCATATGAGATAGAGTCGGAATGCCACCTCTGCCTTCAATTTCGGCCTAGAACAGTGGCCTCTTAAAACCCTTGACTTGGTGGTGGGCCCACATGACACCCAATCTTGCGAAAGGTGCCAAATCGCCATACGATATCCAATCGAGGAAAATGAGGTACCGTCGTAAAGTTATCTATGATTAATTTGATAAGGTGGCCATAGATGTGTGTGTTGAGGCCATTAATGGTTGTTTTATCTATCATGAAACCTTGCCATGCGAGTTGGTTGTCCCCCTTTTCCCGAAATAATTGACCAACTTGTGCTAGCTCTAACCGGGCCATCCGAGGTCGGAATGAGGAAAATGAGGAGTCGTTGGAAAGGTATTTGAGTCTAATATAGTGTGAAATCATTGAATATATTATTTAAAACTCTTTACCAACACTTATAAATCCCGAAGCACTACAACCAATTTGGTGTACGAACTTGGTCATGATCTTGCGAAAGCTCGTTCTTACCAACCGGGGGTGGCAACCAAGCATGCGATATACCGTTGGAAAGGTTTCACACTTACCTACACCATGTCTAGGTTTTATTTTCCTTTTGAAAAAAGAATATGAATAGAATCATACCAATATGTCACATCTATTTTTTTTGGCCATTTGGGTGACGCTAACTTTGCGTCCTCTGTATGGGGTCATACAGACTCAGAATCGGGCTCATGAAATCCTGCTGGAAAGATTGTATTGATCCCTACAACATGGAAAAATTGTATTCCCCTAATTTTGACCAGATTTTATCTTATCCTTTGTGAAAGGATCCCGTCCCCAAGGGACCCGCCTAGTGACAGGCGAAGGGGGCCAATGTTAAAATTCTTGTAAACTACGTGCTTAGCTCATGAAACCTGAACCAAAAATTCTTGACATGTGGAAGAAATGATGTGGGAGGATCCAAAACCCCATGACGATAGCCAAATGATACTCTTTCAATGGCAGAGGCCATAGTAACTATGACCTCCGCCATTGTTTTGGACTGGAACCATAGCATTAAGGGATGGTTGTGGAGCAATGACTGTGTAAAACACCATGCTGAGCCCACATAAAAATTTTGGGTCAAAATTATTTGCGCCGGAGGGGAAATGCCTTCCAAAGCATGTAGAATAATGGGATCACCCACGTGGTAGGAGGGAATACTCAGTGGAAATTTATACTTTCAAAGTGACCGATGTGGGTGAGGGGGGCAAAATTCAACTGTAGTATAAGGACCATTTTTAACATTAGGGATAAATGAAGAATGAAAGTGGTGTAGTAAAGATATACAATAGAATTTATACTGAGATTCACATAATATATAATAATGTGAATAATGACCCAGGTCTTGTTGAGAAATGTGGCCCAAGTGACACAGGTCCCTCACCCAGATTATGGTTTAACTATGAGAATCGAGGCTTAAGGTGAACCTTGGCTCAACACCAAGTCTCATGCATGCCTTTGATTCTCGACATACAAACAAGAAAACATGGATTTTTTGAAATACGTGACCCACTGGAGGAAAACTAGAAGGAAAACCAATCAAACAAGGGAGTAAAGAAATATAAAAAACCTTTGGCAGTAGGTGCTGAAATATCAAGTGCTCACAAGTGATAGAACTTTGTAGGAAAATGACTGTTGCTTGGAAAAATCAGATTGTAAGTGGTCAGGTAAAGTGCAGTTGCAATCACATAGATATGTAAGCCATCATGCCATCATGGTTTTCAGCTTCACTAGAGAATGATATGCTACCTCCTTAGACTTTCTCTACTGACTTTGATTAAATAACAATCAGGTTTACTCCTATTTAAGATGAAATTAATACAGATTTTCTCAAAATGCCAAGTATGATAAAAGGGATCCTAGGAGTTCATTCTTTTCAAACAACCATCCAACAATAAGAACAATACTCTTTCCATTGAACACTAGACAAACCAAAAATAAGACAACCTACGACATTAAAATGAAAAAGACCAAAACCAAGGGAAAAATCAAAGAGAGGCTTATACTCCAAAATCAGAACCTAACAAGAAAGAAGACTCAAAACTGAAACCAAGCAAGCAAAAAGGATCAATATTGAAACCAAGGGGAAAAAAGGCTCAAGATTGAAAACAAGGGGATATATACAAGGATGAAAAGGAAACATCAAATACATACAAGAAGGAAAATCAACAACAATGAATACATACAAACAAAAAAGGAACAAATGGTGACTTATGTACAAGATGACGAGGCCTCTCAGGAACAAAAGAACTTTAGGTGATGACCATTCACAGGGAATTGAAGTGGTTCGCCATCCAAGGTTTTTAATCTGAAAGCATTTGTCCCTAAGACCTCGTAGATTGTGTAAGAATCCAACCATAAAGAATCAAACTTGCAATGTTCGGATGGGGCCTTGTGTGCTTTGTCCCACAGTAAGACATCATCTCCTACTTAATTTACCATTGTGGCTCTTTTATCGAAGGAACGTTTAACAATGTCTTGTCCCTTTTGGAGGTGTTGGAATGCGTCCTTTCTTACCTCTTCTATTTTGACGAGTGTGTCTAAACGATGTTGTAATGGTTGGAAATAATCTTCTACCTCAACAATAGCCAATCTCAAGGATGGAATTTATAAGTGAACATGCAGGACAATAAGGGCTCCATACACTAGAGTGTAAGGACTTTGACTCGTTGTTGTCTTAGGGGTTATACGATCAACCCATAAAGAAAATTTTAGCTTTGTCTTCCAATCACGCTTGTTATCCTTGATTTTCCTTTTAAGGATCCAAATCATATTTTTATTGGTGGATTCGGCCAATCCATTACCTTGGGGGTAATAGGTGGAAGATTGAAAACGTTGGATGCCATATGTAACACCAACGTGGAGCATGACATCAGACATGAAAGATGATCCATTATTAGTTAATATCTCAGCAGGGGTTCCAAAATAGGATAAAATGTTATGTTCAATGAATTTTATGACCTGTTGACTCGTAGGGTTCCTAAGAGTGATTGCTTCAACCCAATTTGTAAAGTAGTATGTAGCTGTTAATATGAATACGTGACTAACGTTAGAAGGTGGTGAAACTGGCCCAATAAAGTCCATGCCCCATCTTGCGAAAGGGACTTGGACTCCAATAGGACTAAGAGGCAAGGCATCTAAATTTTTCTTCCCAGTGAAGCGTTGGAAAGCTTCACATTTTCGAACTAGTAAATGGGAATCTTTGTGGAGTGAAGGCCAGAAGTAACCTGCATGTAAAACTTTTGTTGCGGTGGTTTTGGCTAAAAAGTGACCTCCACAAACCCTGGAATGGCATTTTTCAAGTGCCATTTGGACTTGTACAGGAGTCAAGCATCGCGGCAAGACCCCATCAAGGTTTCTTCGGTAAAGTATTTGGTCATGTAAAACATATCAGACAACTTGTAAGCAAAGTGTTATTTTGGCTTTAGTCGATGTCTGGTGGGAAAACACCATTGACAAGAAAATATATGATAAGCCCATACCATGGTTGTGAGGCTAACTCAATTTCGTTAACCATTTCTTCGAAAGAAATCAAGTCATCTACTTAAGGTGGTTCAACTATGACCGAGGGGTGGGATTGGGTTAGCAATTCAACCAGACCTATTCCCCTTATGGTTTTCTTCGGTTTAATTTCCAAGTCATACTCTTTCATGTGCATGATCCATTTGGACCACTTACTATGCAATTCAATTTGATTCAAGGTAGTGACTAAGAGAGAAGTAGGCACAAAAACCTGAACTTTATGGCCTTGGATGTAATGTTGAAATTCCTCCTAGGCTTTATACAAATAATAACCATGTTTCTCCAGTGTAGAATAGTTCAATTGCTGTGTCTTCAAATTTTGGCTCACAAAGGAGATTGGCCTAAGATTTTCCTCATGATCCTTTTGCAATAAGATTGCAGAAATTGTCTCCTCTGATGAATTAATGTACATGACAAAGTATTTAGAGGGATTAGGACTGATTAGTAGAGGCGCATACGCAATGGCTTGTTTAATGGATTCAAAATCCTAACGAGTAGGGGGGTCCCATTTGAACCGAATGTCCTTATTCATAAGCTGATTTAGAGGTTTGACTACTTGAGTAAAATCAGGAATGAAGAGTCTTAGGAAGTTTATCTTTCCAAAGAAAGATTGCATTTATTTTTTATTAGTAGGTAAGGGTAGATTTTTTATTTCTACCACTCTCTCAGGATCAACTTTGACACCTTATCGATAGATGATATGACCTAAAATTTTTCCCTCCATAACTCCGAAAATGGTCTTCTTAGGATTCAAAGATATGCCAAACTTTTGACATCTAAGAAGAACCTACCTGAGGTGATTGTTGTGTCCTTTTCGTCCTTCCAATGAGCAAAACAAGGGCACTTGAAAGTCTAGTTGGGCTTGATAGACAGGACATAGGTTAGTGTATGAATCAAATGACTCAATCACATGAAATAAACAAACAACCAAGCTAACAAAAACTAAAGAAATAACTAAAGAAATGAAACCAAAATGCACGAGGAAACTTGAACCAAAAATCAATCAAATGACCAATAATCTTGCCACCAATGGATAAGTTGTATTAGTGGGAAAACACCAAAGAGAAAGGAGGACTTGTGGATCCCCTCTTCTTCCTAGGGAGGGATCTTGAGTCCCCTATGTGAGAGCTCTTCTTACAAATGGAAAACTAGAAAAGGAAATGGTGAAAAATCCAAGCTTATTCCCTCAAGAGGTGGGGTGAATAGATAATGAGATGTTGCTAGTATGCTCCTTGAAGAAAAGAGGTTTCTTGTAGGAGAATAGGAGTAGGATAACAATACAATGAGATTATTGAATTCATAGTTCACCCATGGCCTCTTTTTATAAAACATATTTGAGGCATTATCTAACAGGTCTTTAGTGTGAACAAGGGGCCCTTTAGGGCACCCTTGGGTCTTTGACCAGCCCCCCATGCAGATTCAACTAGGATTTGAGTGTCAAATCGAATTAGGAGCTGAACAAGAAGCGGGTGAGGGGATGGCAAGAACTATAAATGTGTCATTCACAGGAGTGTGCGACTTTTATCGTACATAGTCGTGCATCAGGTGCATGTGCGCTTTTTTGGATTCTTTGTCCTATGCACATGTGCACGCTTCCTGTAGTGTTTCTACGCATGTCAATTTTATAACCAGTTGTATAGTTTGTGCCTTTTGGAGATGCATTTTTGGGGATGCAGGTGAACTAATAGGTGTTTGAAGATGTTGTATTCCTGTAACCATTTGCGGACGAAATTTCAGTAATAACATATGCCCCCTGATGTGTGAGGTTAGGAGAATACGTATAGCTGAAATACATCAATATTTCTTCTACTGAGAGTACCATTGTAAGAAAGAGTGCTGAGATGAAATGTAAGAGAGATTCGTTGGAGGGAGAGGGGAAATTGTGGGACCCAAAACTTTCTATAGGGAGAGAAATAAAAACTGTATAAAAACGAGGCGGGGATTCCCCATGCTCGTGTCATGTAACTCAAAATAAATTTAAGACAATAACTGAAGCTGTATGTTGATGTAGATAACTGCAGTTCCCTCAGGGGCGGTTTGATAACGTCAAATGAAAATTATGATGGTGAACATACTCTGAAAAGAGACAAGGACGTCTCTAAGAAGTGTCGATGACTCGTAGGCATTGATGCCCTAGCAAATTCAGAGGTCTTCAGCTAGTATAAAAAAATTGCAATAGTTGCATAGTAAGACCCACCGTAACATGAGATTATGTTGAAGTCGAATGTTATGGGGGTCAATGACAAAAGAGAGAAATGATGGTTCTCTTTGTGCCGTCTGAGGCTCCTCATTGTAAAGGTAATGAGAGTCAAGATATTTTCACCCTTCTGGAAACTATGTTGATGTCGACAGAAAGGGAGATGCGACTCCAAGAAGAAAAAGGGATTCATGAAATCCACTGGATGAGATCAGAAACTGATGAGGAACATGGAAAAAGTCAAGATGTAGTGAGACTCAAGGCTTCCCTTGGTTGGGGATATATGTGAAGTATGAGTGGAAACAACCGTGAAACTGGATCTAGTGTCAGGGGGACCACTAGACGTGGGTTAAATTGTGCCAGAGGTGCGACAAAGTGGAAAAAATTAGAGATCAGAGGTACATGGACTATGGGATACTCGGGGTTTATGGATGATGTCAACATGAGGAGAGGATGGTAAATGCCCCAACCAAGGGCGACATGGGTTTCTTTGCCAAAAAAAGAAGGTCGCCAAGGGGCGACCACAAAAGGATAAGTAAATGCTGGAAACAAAGGCTTTTGTACAATTTCCAAATGAATAAAGAATAATTTGGGAGGAGTGTATAGATACAGAAATGGGTGCCCCAGTGCAAGATGGCTTGGCTTGTGAGGGCGCAAGTTGCGTGGAGAACTGGTGGAGGTTGGGGGACCCATTGGTGGGTTTCTATATGAGGTAGATGAATGGAGGGAAATTCACAGATGGGAAAACTGATTGTGGATTAAATGGAAGGTTAATGATACTGCAGAGGAACAGTCAAACTAGAATCGTGATGAGATAACTTGGGAGTACATTGGGAAAGCTAGAAAAAATGAGGAGAAGGAGTATGTGGCTGATTCTCAAAAATTCGTAAGACTATCGGGACTCCCATCCCTAGGGGGTGAAAGCATCATGAGTGTCAAAGTGCCAAAGGGGAATATGAATGGGACAACTCATGTAGGGGAGAGTGCTACCGGCTGATAGTATTGAAATGAAGTGGAGGTGATAGTACTGCAGAGTCAGATGTGAGGATCCTATAGGCAAATGTCGGAGGGTGTGACTGGGAGATGCAATTGATATTCAGAGGGAATGATTACATTCCTTTGTCAATCATATACTTGAAGGGGTTGCGCTAGTTTGTGATGACCAAGTACCTACACACATTAAAACCGAATACCCAACGTGAACAATATCTAAAGATAAAGAACATATAACATCTATTTGATAATTTTGAACATGAGCAAGCATACCTGGGCGCGATGTGGAAAAAATGCACCCTCGGGGCCGAGTATGGATGGTGACCCAAGGAATGTGACTGTGTAGGCAGCGGGATCTTGATCCTGTGGCTGAAGATGGATAAAAAAATGGATGCTTTGAGCTCCTGTAACTAAGCAAGAAAGTTTGGAAAAAGGGACTAAATATAGCTATGGGGCCCACAATGCCACCTCATTTGTACTTGCTGCCATAGTGAGTTGCCAAGAGGATTTGAGAGGAGATTTGGAGATTATGGGAGTTCGAGATGACCGATATAGGATTTGTGAGAGCCAGGTTAGTGGTCTCATCCTCCTCCATAATAGTTAGGGTTTATTTTCTGGGCAGGGTCATATGGATGGCCGTACTAGGGTTTTTTGTAAGGGTGGGCCCCCAAATGCACGGGTGACCGAAGGATACCCGCACTGAGGTGCAAGGCTATGTTAAAGATAATCATGCATGGGGGTGCATGGGTGAGGGAAATAGGTGCGCATTTAATGCATGCTTGTTTGAAGTACAGTTGTGCGCTATGCACGACTGTTTCTCTGACAACTGGGCACCAGTGCGCAACTGTGTAGTGAATATGTGTGCATGAATGCACACCTATGGGTACGATAGATGCGCATTGATGCGCATCTGTTTCTTCGATATATGTGCATTGATGCACAACTGTGCAAATAATAGGCGCGCATATGTGCGCACCTGTGGGTGGTGACAACTGCGCACATGAATAGTGAAAACTTGTATTTTTTGAAGTTTTTTGTTTATGAATAGTGATTGCTGATCAAGTGTTGTTTGTGTGAATATAGGTGATTATTTCAAGATGTTATTCCACTAGAGGGAGAGGGACTGGGAGAACCTTAGGGAGGTGGTGAAAGATGAGTCGGGCATTCAGGGACCTTTGGCAGCCTATGGGCTACTAAAGTTCTTTGACTTCCCACTGATACAGGCGCAGGAGTACCTGCTGTAGTATCTGATTTGTATGTGGAGCACTGAGCTACAGTGCTTCATTGTGCTGTGGGAGAAACTGAGATTCTCTATGATGGAGGATGTCTATTTCTTGACTGGGCTCCCTTTTTGGGGGAGGGCCCTACCTACTGATCCCCAGTTGCCAGGGGATGTACACTTGGCAGACTTGGTGTGGAGGTATTGTTTGGGGCTGAACTTTATGTCAAGTTAGGTCGTTAGGATTGAGGCCATGCATGCACTCGTACATCATTTCATTGTAACGATGATTGTGAGGATCTACGGATCCTTAGTGACTCAATGGATCAATGGTGGTAAGTTGAGGATAATGCAGAGAGCATTGGGTGGAGAGATTTTTCCCTGGGGTTTGATGTTGCATGCCAAGATGATGGGGAAACTTAACTGGTGTTGGGCCACCGAATCTGGTGATTTTTCCTTTCGGTCAATCTTGGTGGCGTAGTTTTTGGAGAGGGTGCCCATGTTGAGCCCTAGAGTGTTGTTGCTAGTGGCTGATGCATGGGAGCCACAACTAATGCGGTGGGCATCGATTTTGGTACTTCATGGAGGTGGGGAGGGTGGCCATTATTTTACAGCTGATATGGCACATGTGTGGCGCCATATGCCACAGATCATACTGCAGTTCCCATATGGTGGGATGGACTTTCGGCATGACCCAGATATGGTTTTACCTCCTGGAGAGGATTGGAACCATAGAGGTATGTTGGTGTATTTTACGTTTTTTGATTTTGATAGTATAGCATATGTTCTATGTTTGGATGGATTTTGATGCTATCGTTTGGTTTTTGTATGTGCAGATGTGGGGCTGCAAGGCTGAGAGGTGGAGTTGGTTAGAGAGTCGGCTTGTCAGGGGCCAGTGAGAATGCCATGGGGAGAGCCGCAGGTGGGAGAGAGACATCAGAGGGATGAGTCTGGTGCGAGGCCAGCCGATGACGTGAGAGATGGCAGGAGACACAGATTTGATGAACTCAGTGCAGGGCCATCGCACATACCTCAGGGAGAGGCTGGCGGGGATTTAGAGGATTTTCGTCACCGGTTGGAGGTGGTATTACAGGGCATGCCTGAGGGTATGCGATCCCACATCCAGGATGAGAGAGTCCCAGAGCAGTGTGTGGGTGGCCCTGCTGAGTTGCAGACTCTGATCCATAGAGCAGGTGTAGCAGGGGCAGTGATGACTAGATGACTATCCCCTGGACCAGGAGGACCCCCAGCTGGGGGGGCACCTCCTGCAGATAGAGGACCTGGTGGTGGCACTCTAGAGGCACCATGAGTGTTGTGTTGTACTATTTTTGTATTTATATAGGCCTGCGAGCCCATTTTGTATATAGGGAAGTGTGACACCTATTTTGGACCTGTAGGGGTGAGGGGGGCTTACTTGCCTACAGACAATGTACATGTTTTACTTTTTTGTAAACATTGAAGGCACATTCGATGATGTCTTGATGTGATATATGCCAATCTAACACTAGGTTAGCCATATTATCTGCTATTTGATTGAATTGTCATGGAATATGTGTAAATGTTATTAAATCAAAATGTCAAGATAAGAGTCTAACTTGTAGGTATTTGTTAAAGAGGCAAGGATCGTGGACATGGTACACATTGTTGAGCTATAGGATGACAAGCTGGTAATTTAATAACACGCTAAGGTGAAGAATGTGGTGGTGACTGGCCTCGGCAAGGAGGCCAATGACGACTTTGTATTCTACTTGGTTGCTGGTTTCTGAGCCCAAACATATGCCGCTAGAGTGGAGCAGTTCATGTGAGGGGGTATAGAGGGCCCAAGCGACTGAAGTGAGATTCTGTGTCCAACAGATAGCTCTGTCAGCGTAAACGATGTGGTAGGCTAATGGAGGAGACATCTATCAATAACAAAAAGGGTAGATCATACATAAGGCATGGAGGGGAAAAAAGAATACTAAAACCTCTACCAATGTGTACAAAAAAGAAAAATCCTAGTGTAGAAGGACTATGCTTAGGCGTAAAATTTCTTTAAGTGCAACCCGTTGACGGGTTCTTTGAGAGGATAGCCTTCTGGAGAGGCTAGGATGTATGCACCTTTAGTGAGGCAGTGTTGGATGATGTAGGGTCCATGCCATAATGATTCGAATTTCCCATGACCGAGAGTATCGTGAGCGATATCGTAGGCTAGGACGAGATCTCCTTCATTAAATGAGTGAAGTTTGATGTGGCGGTCAAAGGTGGACTTCGATCATTTTTTAGCTGCCTCATTGTTCTATAATGAAGATCAATGATCTTCATCCAGTGACTCTAAGTTCATCAAGCACTGCTCCATTGGAACAGTGTTCGGTAATAGCTTGATAGCGGTGTGCAATGTGGGAATTTTGCACTCAATGGGGAGAGTGGCTTCGACCCCATGGATGACATGAAATGGTGTAAAACTAGTGGCATTTTTAGCTGTCGTGCGATAATCCCATAGTGATGAAAACAACATATGATGCCAGTTGGTCTTATGTTTGTTGACAGTGCGTTGCAACATGGTTTTGAGGAATTTGTTAACAACCTCGACCTGTCTGTTGGAATGAGGGTAGTATGGGGAGGAAAACTCATGGGAGAAGCCTAACTTTGATGAGATTTAAACGAAGATATCATTCTCAAATTGTTTACCATGATCGGAGACTAACTGTAGTGGGAATCCGAAGTGGGAAATGATGTGGTTGAAGAAAAAATGCGTTGTTGTGTCAACGGTGTTGTTGAAGGTAGGCATGGATTTGACCCATTTGGTAAAGTAATCTACTGCCACAATGATGTACTTGTGCCCATTTCTAGATGGAGGATTGCAAGTAATGAAGTCTATGCCCCATTTGTAGAAGGGGCTGATAATGATGACTGGATGTAGAAGAGTGAGTGGCTAGATGTAGAAGAGCGAGTGGCGCTCGTGCTTTGCTTTCATAAAGCTGGCATTTGTCACATCACTTAATAGCGTGGATAAAGTCATCAAATAGTGTGGGCCAGAAGTAGCCTTATTGAATGATTGTTTGGGTGGTGGACATCCCTGAGAGGTGGCCACCGTAGGCGCCACTATGGAAATCGTTCAAGACTCTGTCTGCTTCGTTCAAGAAATGTCACCGATAAGGAGGTATTGAGGGGCCTGATGGTGGATGCACCGACGATCATCTCGAGAGAGGTGAGACCCAAAATTTTGTGTCCGAAGGTAGACGATAAGGTCACCATACCAGGGGTCATCTGAGGGAATGTAGAAGAGGTGTTCATCGGGAAAATCCATATTGATGGGTGAACTAGCATCGTTTGAGGGAAACGCCACGACGATTTCGGCGAGGATGAGTGTTTTCTTGCTTTTGGGAGTTGCAAACTCTAGATCGTATTCTTGAAAGATGACAATCCATCGGGCAAATTTGCCATTAATTTTTCATCGACTAAGCAAGTACTACATGGGGTTGGAATCTGCCACGACTTTGGTAGTGCGAAGCAAGATATAATGATGCAGTTTTTGGACTGTGAGGAAAACTGTGAGGGTGAGTTTCTCTTCATGATTGTACTTCAGGGGTGGTCCTGAAAGGTTTTTATTGATATAGTAAATGACATGTTTGTGACCATCATCCCCTAATTGGAAGAGAACTCTTTCTACTGAGGTGGCTGAGGCTGACAGTAGAGGATATAATCATGATCATAGTCAAGTTGAATACTCAAAGAGGCATTGGAGAGCTCTTCTTTTAAATCATCAAAAGTAGTTTGGGCATGTTCATCCCATCGAAATGGGATAGCATGATGCAGTAAGCGAAGGAAACCATGCACGCGAGTGGCATAATCTAGGACAAAGCATCGTAAAAAATTGGCTTTGCCTTGTAGGCTCTGCAGTTGGTGAAAATTCCTAGGTGGTGGAATTTTTGTGATAGCTTGGACCTTGAGGGGGTCCACTGTGATGTCCTGTTGGGAGACGATAAACCTAAGGAGGCGTCCAACAGTGACACAAAATACACACTTGAGGGGGTTCAAGCATATATTGTATTGGCAACACCGTTGAAAGACAACTTGTAAGTCATCTAGATGTTGAGTTCGTTTCTTTGATTGAGCGGTGAGGTCGTCCAAGTAAGTGAGCATGATGTGAGTGAGATCATGGAAAAAATAAGTCATGCCCTGTTGGAACATAGCACTGGCATTCTTGAGTCCAAAAGGCATGACACGATAAGCAAAAGTACCCGATGGGGTGGTAAGTGTCGTTTTATATTGATCTGCTGGATGGATTTGGATTTGATTGTAGCCACAGAAACCATCCATGAAGGACAAAGGCTCGTGGCCTGCACAGTCATCGATAATTTGGTCGATGAAAGGGGTAGGGAAGTTGTCTTTGGGACAAGCATGGTTGAGATCGTGAAATTCAGTGCATACGCAAATAGTGACCTGTTTTTTTTTAACAGGGACTGGGCTGGAAACCCATGATGTGTATGCGATGGGGTATATGAACCCTGTAGCACATAGTTTGTCAATTTCGTCTTTGATAGCTGCTCCTTTGGGTGAGTGAAGTGGGCGTTTCTTTTGATGTACAGGGGTGACATCTGGTCATGTGTCGATGCGATGTTTGATGATAGAAGGATCAAGGCTGGGCATCTCTGTATATGACCAGGCAAAAATATCCCGGTATTCCTGAAAGAGAGCTATGTAAGCTATGAGTTTGTCAGGGGAGCATGCAACACCAATGGTGATTTCTTCTATGATTCCTGGTTTGACGGAAATGTCAATTTTGACAGTGGCGGAAATATTGTCCATGTTGCCTTCTTCAAACACATCGGGGGTAGGGATAGGGTTGTTGAACTAGTCTATATGCTCGGATGGAATAAAACCCTTGGTTTGGATTGCACCTATGGAGGCTTGGATAGGAGGTTCTAAGGCTTCTTGTGAGAGAAAGAGCACTCTGTGATGGAGGGAAATCCATGGGAAATTAGGTGTAGTTAGTTCCTCTAGGATATCTTCGTCGCAGTGGAAAATGCGAGAATATAGGGGATCCAAGGAAGTAACATTGGTGATTGTCACCATGTGATTGTCTTCAGGTGGTGAAGATGTAGATGGGGTATCACAATTATGGTGTGATGGTGTGCTTGAAATAAACCAAATGTCTAGACACTATGGGTTGTAAACTGTTGTCGGGGGTAATATTTCTTGGGTGAAATGAACCAGAGAATTGGGAGGATTTGGGGGAAAATCCTCAGACAGTCCATCCATGAACCATGGAGGAGTGGGAAGTGACTCAAGCTTAGGGGATATGATTTCAATAGTATCTAGAGAAGAAATAGGGGGAATCACTTGTATCACATCAGGTGAGGGGATTGGTTGATCTTGAATAAGGGTCATTTGACGATTCCTGTATTCAATGATCAAAGGATGTCGGTATGTGAAATGATCAAGTGAGTCACAAAGAGAGCAAGGGAGACTCATATGTCCGTTGACTAAGGTTGTGACATAATGGATGTCAGTGATGTTGGTACTCGATGCCGTGGGTGGAGGGGGGTCTTGCTGAAAGATTTGATGTACTGTCATGAGCGTATGTCAAAACTAAGGTAGTGCAGGGAAATGATGAGTGTAGTGGCCATATTCTGAATAGATGGCACAAACAATTTTGGTTCGCAGCCCTTTGCTGCCTGTAGTAGGGGACGCGGTGTTAGTACTAGGTGTGCCTGGTGAAGAAATGAGCAATGTGGTGGCTCGAGGGAGTTGGATCAAATTGCGTAATTCAGGGAGAGAAGGACATTTGTTTGTAGGGTGTCCCTCTTTCTCGCAAAGTGTGCAAGGAGGTTGGACTCAGAGAGGAAGTGGAGCGGTGGGCTCTTTCTTTTTCCTTATTCCTCCAGTTATAGCGGTGGTGCTGGAAAGTGGGTGTGGGGGTGGTGCAGTTGGAGTTAGTACTGGACTCTGCATCAGGAGTCCCTCAGATTGCGGAGGGAGGGATGGTTAAGGAACCATCGCGGGTGGGTGTAGATACAATACCGGAATGGCCAACACCATGTTGGGAAGGGTAAGCATTGCGACTACCTGGAAAGCTTGTACTCCCAGTGGGTGGTAGAAGAAGGGGATTTGAGTGATGGCTTGGGGGATTGTCTCCCAAAACAGGATTTTCCCTTGGGGAAGGGGGAAATTGGGGATAAGTGGTGTTGTAGGGTTATCAGGGGGTTCCTAAGGTAGGATTTATTTCACTAGAAGGATGTCAGGGAGTGGAGAAGCCTCTGTGGGAGGAATGGTATCTCCATTGTCAGTTCCGTTGGAATATATGACACACACTTGTGCTGAGGGATGTATGAGAGGTGGTGCTCCGTGGTATTCCCCCAACAAATATGGGTCTTTGAAAATTCTGGGGGCCATATCCATGAGTGGATATGCATCAGAACTAGTGCGGACAAGAGGTAAGATGTTGTCGATGTTGGAGGAGTGGTTAGGCTCATAATGTGAAACTTGGTCGATGGTGATGATTTTCCCGTTGTGGGGGAACATCATCGTTCAAAACATAGAAGAGGCCACAACCTTCATAGCGTACATGTAGATACATCCAAACAAGATATTGTAATCGAGCGGGGCATCAATAACCTCTATGTCAATAAGGATGGTTTTTCCCCCGAGTTCAATGGGGACATTTTGAAAGAGCCCTTCAGGAGAGGATGGTTATCCATCATAAGCTCTCAAAGTGATGGCGGATGGTATTAGCTTAGGGGAGCCAAGTTTCTGCCATACTATTTTGGACATGATGCATGTGGATGCACCTTCATCAATGATACATCGATGAATCATGATGTTCCGAATCTTAACTGGTATTTGGAAAACTACCAAAGTGAGGAGATGAGGTTCCCCACAATCTAGATCAAATGTGATGAGTCTAGTATTAGCTGGGTTGAATGCCCCCAAGGTGGAAAGCAATGTTTATGTTAAGTGGTATGGGTTTGGAGGACCTCCAAAACCGACATGGCTGCAGGAGATTGAACCAAGTCATCGACGAGACTATAATTATGTGTCGCCCTAGCCTGAGGGTTGTGGACATTCTGTCGTAATGGGAGGTGAGGAATACAAATGGGGGGTTTAGTTTTAGGGCGTGGAATCATCAAGGGTTCTCCGGTTGTAGCTGAAGCTACTTCCAAAGTGGTGGGAGTAGATTCAGGGGGTGCCTTATATTGACGACTGCGCATTTGTAGAAGAATTTCTTCTTCACTAGTGAGGAGGATATTGCAATCTGCTAGATTCCTAGGATTTTGATACTATCCCATTTGTGGTGGGGCCATATGCATCTCCTACTAGTTATTCATCACACCTTGGTGTGGAATAGGGTTTTGAAACACACCTGGGGGTGGTTTTTGCAAATACGGTTGTAACATGCTTTCCACTTCTAATTACTTGATATTCCCAACAAGATAGTCTCTCTCTTGTCCAAACTCACCTTTGATGGTGGAGGGAATGTATCTGCAAAAGACCATATTAATAATTTTTGGTGTAAATGAATCAAGCATGATATTTCCGATTTAAAGGTTTTGTGCAGATTGTTTGCTTTTACTTTCAGGGGTTGGATTAAACATTGGTTTGAGTCTTTCCCAACATATCACATTTTTTATTGGTTTTAGTTTGCAGATGAATTTTTAGATGCTTTTGAAATCTATGATTACAATCAATTATGTGAATAATTTCAGACTTTGCTAATCAATGGTGATTCATCTTCAAAAGGATTTTCGACAAGAATCCATCATGTTCTTTGTAAATTTAATCTTGATGACATGTCATTTGTACTAAATCTCCTCTATGATGCTTGCATCCAATCATATTCAATCGCAAATGATGAAGCAGTTACAAATACTATCACTCAATTGCAAGAAGAATTGTGTTCATAGGATGAGAGGGATCCATCTGAAAATGTTGAACAAGCAAGGGAGGTAGAATCTATTGAAAATGTTCTTACTGACAATCAAATTGGTTTTTCCTCTGAATTGTTGTATTTTCAGTCCTCGACCATCGTGGAAGAAGATTCGATGTTGGTTCAAGGTGAATGTCCTCGTTCTCCTAACTCTTGCTCTAATCAGTATTTAAATTCAGTTATTGAAGAAAACTTAGGTGATGAAAATGATCTTAAGCATTCTAACATTCCAATGAAACTGGTTAGAGATGTAGATCTGCAATTGGAAGAAGTAACCTTAAACCCTCATCTACAAATCATACCTTATCAACATGAAAGATCAGATGTTTTCCATGAAAGTTTTGAATTATCTATCGTATAGGAGGCAAATTTAGAAGATCATATTATGTTGAAGAATTTATCACCAAAATAGAGTGAAAGTTTTAAGGAAAATGAAGAGGAATGTCTTGACAATACCATTATTAAATATCATAGCTCAAGATATTATTTTCATGTGGTTATTTCTGATTCCTTTTACTCTTTATATCCCGATCTCTTCTTAGATTCTGGTGGATTTGATACTTTACCCACGGTATCTTACTCTTTGCCACCACAATTCAATCTTTTTGATATGCCAAAATTTGGTGAAACTAATTCCAAACATAACACTTATCAAGTCAGATTTGATGCTCTTTCACTTTCATCACTCTAATGGAAAAGTGACATATTGCAAGATGATTTTACACGATTTATTTTTGAAAAATACAATGCACTCATCCTTATGTAAATTGAATATTCTACATTTCATATTCGTTCTTTGATTAGATCGAATTTTAATGTTTATGCTTCACATTTTGAAACGATCAATCTCATCAAAGGAAGCATTCAAACCAATAATCTAACCGATGTCATGAATCCTCTTATGATGTGTTCCCCATTGATATATCCATTTCATCAAAGCCATAGTTTGCATCCTAATGTTTATGACATGATTTTAGAATGGCTTGAAGATTCGTATCTAAAAAATCTTCATAATAAAGATAAAGTTGTGCTTGCTTTGTTTCTACCTAAATATCTAGGAAGTAAGCATCACATGATTTTTTTAGATCCTCTGTGTGAAGAAATTGATGAACACTTGGAGAATTGTTAGGAGGATGGGGCATTTCGGCTTTGGCAGATGGTTATGTCAGGTCCCCATAATATTGACAAGTTTTCCAAACTTACTTAGGTTCTTCCATGCCATTATGACCCATATCACGGCCAGATTGCAGAATGGTTGGAGGATTCATACATCAAGAAGTTTCAAAAGAATGGTAAGTTCATGCTTGTTTTTTTTTTAAAGAATATATAAGAGGTAAGCATGGCATATTTCTTTTGTATCTGCAAATACTATATTCTTTTGTTTTGATTTTTGACTTTATATGCCTTGCAGGATTGAAGATACTCTTGTGGCTACATTGAAAATACGATTTTACGTAGCGTTTTTATCTATTTAATAGTTAGAGTAGTTTTAGGAGTAGGTTTTCTTTTAGTTTTCTTTCTCAATATTTCTTTGTGTAATAATGCAGTTATGAACACAAGTGGGTACACTAAGAGAACCATAATATGAAAGTTTTGAGGGAAGTCCACTTTAAATCTTTTTCTCTCTACTTTTCGTTAAATATTTCTTTTCAAAAACGCAGTATCATCATGAAAATGTTAAATGGAAAGTAAAGAGATGAGTAAATTTAAACTATCAATTCAACCTTGACCCAAGGTGCCACGAGTAGGACTGCACTCATCTTAATAAGGATTTTTCTATTTTCTTTTAGTCTCTTTTTTATTTTTAATAATTATGCTTGGTAAAAGTAACATCTTATGCATCACTATCTTAAAAAAAGGACTTTCTCACACATGATATTTTATATGATTCAGTTCTTCCTTTATTTTACAATGAGATGATAGTGGATACAAAAACTCAAGTTTATCTTTGGCCAAAATCGTTTCCTGAAAAGTTTTCTTTTGCTGTTTTGATTTTGTGTACTTCTTATTTTGAATCCCATTAATAAAATTTGATTTGGTTTGTTGTGTGTTTTTGTTTTCTTTGATTATTTTGAATGAGTTTTCTTCCTATATTTCTTTTTGAATCAATATATTTCTGATCAAAGAGATATTGTCGAATGAAGCATTTATTTTAAGACTTGTGTTTTTCAAGCAATTTGAAATAGTTCAAAGACGTCCTGATATTAAGATATAGCTCAGACAATTGATTTTTAAGTCAATTGTCACTTTCATTTTGTCCTCAAATTGTCTTTGCCAGAGTATTACACTAGAGATATGGTTTAAATCGTTGAGAATTACGATTCTCTTTAAATTTTTTACGCCGTCCATATTCTTAAGGAATCACTTTTAAGTGCTTCCCCATTCTCTAGATGATTTCTTAAAGGAAATCTAAAATCTCTAAACCATAATAAAACTTCCAATTTTGAAAGCAAATAAATTACCTCGTCAACTATTCACCTGTATTGCAATTAACCTCCAGTATCACCCCTCTCTCTTTGTCATCAAGAAATATATAATTGTATTATTATTTAAAAGTGGCATAAGAGGGTTGGAAGCACTTAAGTGTGGGAAGTGTGTGTAAACTTGTCGGGGTACTGAACAGGCTCGCTGGCAGTGGGTAAATGCACATATGATACCAAGACAACTTCGTCAGGGTACTGAACAGGCCTACTGGCAACGAAGCAATGTCAGGTCGAGAGGTAGCAGGTATATGTTTTTAAATTATCTTTTATGGAAGTATACATCATGTGGATACACCTATTGGATGGGATTAAAGCATTTGAGTGGGTTAAATGACATCCCTGTCGAGACTATGGACGCCTGCTAGCAGCAATGGCTCTGTCAATGGTATTGAAGTTCTTTTATAAACATTATGAATATTTGATTAAGACATTATTTCAGGTTATAATCCCCTGCAAAGAAAATTCTATTGTTTGGTTATAACATTGAGCTTATCCTAATACCATATGGTCTCAGAGTGACTTTATTTCAGGGAGCTTAAATCCTTTTATCAGTCTTATTATTTTCTTCCTAAGATGAAATCTTACCAGATCAAAGATAACTGCTTCACCCAACAAGTCACCATTTGTTGGGCCCCAACAACTCCCCCTATATTTTTACAAAATTTAAAGGGCCCCTATTAGAATATTGATAATTATAATGAGCTACATAATCAACCTTTTCAAATAGTTCCATGCCTTGGCTTGCTTTGAGACAAACTTAAGACATTCACTATAGTATGAAACATTCATTACAAGAGTATATGTCAAAAGTTAGAAACGAGAATAAAAATCTCAATTTAAACAAAAACGTTAATTTTTATCAAATGTTTACTTTTGTTTAAATTATGATTATGTGTTCATTCTTTTTCTCATTAGCAAGTTTGACTATTTTGAATAATGTGTTCAATACTTCATCAAATAATATC
>ML779523.1:358745-370409 GCA_009831015.1 Picea engelmannii
GGTGGTTGGATGTACAAATTGTGGTGTGTTGTGGTACCAATCAATCCATCCGCTGAGTGAGACATCCCAGGTTTTTCCTGGTCGAATGGTACGGGTCTCGGGGCATTAGGTAGTACTGTGTATAAGTATCCTGACTGTGCATAAATGAGGTCATACTGTTGAGCCTTGTTGATGGATTCCTCTTTAGTTTGGGGGAAGGTGGAGGCCACATCTTTGGGAAGGAGAGAGACAAGTGATCTGAGAAACCAATTGAGGCATTGTTCTTTGGTGGTTTTTTCTTTGCATAAACTACGTCGCTGACGCCATTCATTAATGTGGTCAGCAATATGTGTGGCTGAAGTTTGTTTAAATGCAGAGAGAATTTCTAGACCATTGTCACGATGAATTGGTAGTTGAAAGAAGGTCAAAAATATTTTGGCCAATGATTCAAAAGTCACATGGGACCTTGATTTTTCCTCTACATACCATTTGGATGATGGACTAGTGAGTGTGCGCTGAAATAACCTTAAATGGATGGAGTCATCCATGATGTTGTTTGAAGAGCACCATAAGTGGAAGGTCATGATATAGTTGGTAGGATATTCCCCTTCCTTTCCTTTAAACTTGGGAATGTCTAAAGGTAGTTTGGTAGGCATAGCAAGCCATGTGGGGTCATGCAATATATGGTCATTCGTGAGCTTACTCAAATCAGGTATCTTGAGGGATGCCAGATATGGCATGTGGAGTGGTAGTGGAGGATTACTTCCAGCCATGGAATGAGAAGGTTGTGTACCTAACCCTTGAGGTGGGTTTGATGTGGTTGTACTTCCCCCTTGAGAAGAAGTTTGCCCCCCGCTTCCTTCTGAAGGAGAGCTAGTGGATGGTTGGCCTTGGAAAGTGGACCCAAGTAAGGTGGAACCAAGGAAAGCTAATCCCAAAATAGTGGCACTCATAGGAGTGTGATATGGTTGAGCCGGTGAGTTGGCAAGACTAGGAACTCCTCATAGGATAGGAGGGAGGTTTTGAAAGAGTCTGGAATGATGAGGATTTTGTGGGTCCCATATGATGTCTAACTAGTAAAGTGAATGTGTGCAAATGGTGATGAGAGAAATAAATGAACAAGAGACTTTGTATAACTTGGACCTTCACAATATATCTCACAATCACAAGTAATCACAAGAGAATCATACATAAATCAATTGAAAAGAATCATACATGTGGGTAAGTGGAATTTGTCTGCATGGGAGAACAATGAAAACAAATGATCATGTCCTAAAAAGACGTAACGTCCTTCCTCTCAAATAGCACTAGACCTTCCAATAACACTCAACAATGGGGTCTAAAGCCACCAGAAGAGGAACTAGTGAAGGATGAAGTAATCAGTTATAATGAGGGATAGAGGGTGCATATCCAGAAAGAGTTGGTGATATTTCCTAATAGCCACACAAAATTTGATCAAGGTGCAATTGCAGCCCACAATTTCCACCTGGGTAGATGTATTAAAATTTTTGGCCACTAGGTACCTCGGTCAAAGTGCAACATTTATATTTTTAGCCTCAGAAATGGGTCACAGGCTGGATCCCTTCCAAGAGGTGGGTGCCTCAAGGGGGGACACACAAAACAACCAGACCTCTCCCTTCGACCCTTCACGGGTATCTCCCTGCCTTATGGTGTTAGGAACAATTGACTCGAAGGATTTTAAAGTTTTCTATTTTTCAACTTCTAATGTTTGAAGATATGAGAACTAGATAACGAGGGGTTATTTGGATGCCTACCCCTGAGATCCTACCTAGACTAAAAAAATTCTTTTGGCAATTCCTGTGGAGGAAAACTTAGTGAGTTTTTAGAAAAAATTTAGATGCGGTTGTTTGAGAGATTGGGGGTGTGAACCAATCTCGTTTGAATTAAGTGGGAGTGGATAATTCCTTCAAGAAATAGTGGGACGTTTCAGAATCCCTTTGGAGGAAACCTACTTCAATATCCACAATTAGAGATGAATTTGAGTGAGTGAGTAATGAATTTTTGTGTGAGCAAGTGAACGAATGTGCCAAATTTTAGTAAGTTAGGTGTCATCTTGCAACATGTGGACTTCCTGTGGTCCTTACAAATCTTGATTACCTATCTTACTAGATGCCATTGGTACAACCTTGCGGAATTTTAAAGTCCCTAAAGAACTAGCATGTGGACATATGGGTCCTTACCAATCCTTCAAACTCCCTAATGTGATTTAATCTAAGAAAGCTTCAAAAAACTATCCTATATTGTAAGCATGTGGGCATATGTGGACCCGTTACAATAATCTTTAAACTCCTCTAGTGATGTAAACTAAGAAAGTAGCTTCAAAAACTATCCTATCTTTGCAACATGTGGGCATGTATGGGCCCTTACAAATTTAAGATTTTTTGAAAAGAAACTAAGAGGATCCCTAGGGGGGCTTTGTCCTCTCCTAAATATTTTGTTTTACATATTACAAATGTAATATGTTATAACATATTACATATTTTTAAGGGAGATGAAATCTTCCCTCAATCGTTTTTATGATTCTCAAGATCGCTCTATGGTGCAAGAGAAGAGCATACTCAATGGTTGAAGTTTGATTTCTAGTACCAATCCAAGTGTTTATATATGTGATAGTAAATGATCTTAATTTAACTTTTACAATCAAAACAAGCCATCCATGTGGCAGATCAAAGCAAAAGAGGAGAAATATGGTTCTTTTTAACCCCCTAAGTGCCTATGTTTTGACTAACCCTTCATGTGGTAAGGGAATCTAAGTGTGGTGCATTTACAAATTGCATAAAAGCAATATTTTGAAGGCTAGGGGCCTTCAAAACATCACAAACAACTCTTACAATGTTGGAATTCTGGACAGATGCGCGGGCCATAGTTTAGACAGAGGTGCATGTGGGGATAATGCACAAAAAACCAAGGACCTGTTGGTGCAATTTGCACAAAATGCGCTGAGAAACATAGTGTTGTTGGCACACAATTCTCGGAAGGTGCATATGTGGGATAGAAAATCCGCGCATGTTCTGATACACATCCGAGAGGAAAATTTTAAGTGGAATTATCCTCTACTAGCTCCAAATTCAACTCTTTGTAGGTAGGGCTAGGCCGGTTATGATCCATGAAAGGAAAATAGGTAAAAACAAAGTGCTCAAACAACCCAAATAGGGAGGAAATTCATACCTTGTCCCCAGTATGGTCGCCAATCTATTGTGTCATTTTCATCACTCCAATGAGCAAAAGAAGGTCACTTTCAAGTCTAGTTGGGCCTGGTAGACAGGACAGAGATTAGTGTATGAATCAAATGACTCAATCACATGAAATAAACTAACAACAACTAAATAAATAAGTAAAGAAATGAAACTAAAATGCATGAGGAAACTTAAACCAAAAATCAATCAAATGACCAATAATCTTTCCACCAATGGATAATTTGTATTAGTGGGAAAACACCAAAGAGAAAGGAGGACTTGTGGATCCCCTCTTCCTCCTAGGGAGGGATCTTGATTCCCCTATGTGAGAGCTCTTCTTACAAATCGAAAACTAGAAAAGGAAATGGTGAAGAAATCCAAGATTATTCCATCAAGAGGTGAGGTGAATAGCTTAATGAGATGTTGCTAGTATGCTCCTTGAAGAAAAGAGGTTTCTTGTAGGAGAATAGAGGCAGCATAACAATACAATGAGATTCTTGAATTCATAGTGCACTCATGGCCTCTTTTTATAGAAAATCTTTGAGGCATTATCTAACCGGTCTTTAGTGTGAACAAGGGGCCCTTTAGGGCACCCTTGGGTCTTTGACCAAACCCCCATGCGGATTCATCTTGGATTTGAGGGTCAAATAAAATTGGAAGTTGAACCAGAAGTGGGTGAGGGGCCGACAAGAACCATAAATGCGTCATTCCCAGGAGTTCACGACTTTTATCATACACAGTCTCACATCAGGCGCATGTTCTTTTCTTGGCTTCTTTGTCCTGTGCACGTGCGCGCGCTTCCTGTAGTGTTTCTGTACATGTCAATTTTATAACCAGTTGTATAGTTTGTGCCTTTTGGAGATGTATTTTTGGGGTTGCAGGTGAACTAATAGGTGTTTGGAGATGTTGTATTCTTGTAACCATTTGCGGATGAAATTTCAGTGACAACAGTGATCAAAATGACTACTTCATTATTTGGAAAAGACTGTGAGGTCATCGAAGTAAACAATAATCATCTTACCCAATAAGACTTTGAAAGCAATGGCCATGGCATGTTTAAAGGTGTTTCTGACATTAATCAAGACAAAAGTCATTATGTTATATGCATATGTGCTCGAATGAGTAGTGAAGGTGGTTTTGTGACTATGAGAAGGCTTGAGGGCTATCTGATTGTAACCTGAGAAACCATCTAAAAGGGACATCATTTGAGACTCGAAGACTTGTTGGAGGATCTCTTCCATTCATGGGATGGGGTTGTTCTTTCTTTTTATTTTGCTGTAGGGTTCTGAATCAAGGATTATGGGTATGGCATGGACTATCTCTTGCATATCAAAAACCTTAAGGTCTTTGTAGGACCAAGCAAAAAAATCCTTGAACTATGTCAAGAGTTCCATGAATTGAGTGATCTAAGAAGGGAAACACTGTGAACCTATATAGACCAGTTTTGGATCTTTCTCAGTTCCCAAGTTAATAGGGATGGCTTCTCACACCTTCATAACAAATTCTCTATCAACACTAGGTGCAAAAGTAGTGGCATCATTGGAATCAAACATGGATTCCAATATAGACAAACCAGGGGGAATATTATTTGTCTTCAATTGGATTATGTTCCTGGTTTCCTCTTCCAACTCATGGATGATATGTAAATATTAGAATTCCTCCTTGTTTTGAAGGAATCTACAGATTTGTTTGTTAGTATCAAAAACAGGCCAAGAGTCAACATTATCAGGTAATGTAGGTCTGTGTAAAATTTGGACTTTTATATCTTTGATAGACCTTATGAAATCCGAAGTGAAACAAAAACCAACCAATGCCAAAGTATCAACTACATGGTTTGCGGCCCTAGGTACGACTTGAATGTTGAAAGATAATAACTTCTCAATAATTTCCTTAGCCCTTCGGTGGTATTGTTTGAGGCATGGGTTATGAACTTCATATTTATCTCAAATTTGATTCACAACTAATTCAGAATCCCCACTTACCAACAAATGGCATATTCCTAAGTCTAAGGACTTTTGTAGGCCTTGAACTAACGCTTCATATTCAACCATATTATTAGTGTTAGGGAATTCTAATCGAAAAGAGAAAGGGATTGCCTTTCCCTTGGAATCACACAAAAGGACCCCAACCCCAGATCCATGCTTGGATTTAGCACCGTCAAAATCCATACTCCGCACCATTTCTTTCAACTTAGAAGGAGGGACCTATGCATCTTACTCAGATACCCATATCTGTATCTTGAAAAGACACATGTCTTGTATTGTAAGAAGTAGGTACAACCTAATCTCGGTATTTTTGTTCCCTCCTAATGACAACTTCAACACCCTTATGAGGAAAGGTGAAGTGGGTTCCCTCCATGACGTAACGACCCTTTTTTACTTTGGTGGACCACTCCCTCCCTAAAATCATGCAACATGCTTCAGGTATATCTGCTACAATCACGTTTATGAGCATGCTCACCTCTAGATATTGGTCTTAAGTAATGGATAAGTCCTTGATGTAACCAATGGTTTCTACAGTCCTTGAATCGAAAGCTAATAGATCTTTACATGGGCCAATGCATTAAAGACCCAGTCTTCTCATAACTCGAAGGGGCATGACATTGTGCCTTGTTCCTATGTCAATGACACAGTTATGGAGAACAAAATTAGAAATTAAAACTGAGATATAGAAAGGAGGAACCCCAGGATCTAAATCAATAATATCATAAGATTCCTTAGGTTGGGAAGAAGATTCTTTGGAAAGATGAACTCTTTATTCCATTCGTAGAGTAGGGGGTGCTTGTAGAACACGTGAAAGGTTTTAAAACTGAGCAGGTGTTCTAAGAGCATATAATAATGTCATGTGGGTGGGAACCTTCGCTAGATATTCAATGACGTTGTAAGGTACCAGTGTTGGGAAGCAGGGTGGTGGATTATTAGGTAAATTTACCTTGTTTGGAGTCCAAAGAACCATGTTCCTCGGAGGGGAGGGTAATGTACCATTCGCGGGAAGTTTGCCTTTTTCATTGTCCTTGGGATCGGTTTTGGTCCCTTCCACTCCTTGCAAAGTGGTTTTAGGGGCTTGACTCCTAGTTTCTACAACAAATATTCCCAAAGAAAGAGGATCATCATCGCAGGAAATATAGCCTTCCATGTTAACTTGGTCATTTTGGGAAGTGGAAGAAAGCTTTTTTTTCACTGGAGGTAGAGGGGCTTTGCAGATTTTAGACAATTCCATGTGACGTGTATACAAGTAAAAATACTTGGGATCATGTAATTCTTGGAAAAAATGACACCAATCCACTTCAACGACATGTTACCTAGGAGGAGAAGTAGGAGGGAAAGGAGGCCTTGACCTTGCAGGAGAAGAAAATTGCAAGTCATTCAACTTTTGATTAAGGGAAAGTATTTGGTTGTTCATGTTCATTAAAAACTTGAGTGGTTTTGAACTTTCCCTTTATTCAATCCTCGAAGTTTGGGCAAGCAGAGGTTCATACCGAGGACCCTCATTTCGAGGTACCTCATTCCTAGGCCTCCCGTTAAAATGGGGTTGCACTAAAGGTGAGGGAATCATACCATATTCCTTCATGTTTCTTTCAATTTCTAGGGCGCCAGCCTTGGCCGCATCTAAATTTAGTATTCATTTATCTTTCAATATATACTCTACATTCAGATTCATAGAGGTCATGTAATAATGGAACAAATTGTTCCCAGATGGTTGGGAAGCAGTTGGGATCCTATTCAAGGTCGAGGTAAAGCGTTGATTAAAATTTCAAATTTTCTCCCCCTCATGGATGGAGATGGTTGTGAAATCCCCGAGTGGGGAAGCCACATCATCTGCCCCTTAGAAATGGTTTTTGAATTCTTGGATCAGTGTCCCAATCTGGGATACTATCATTGGGAAGCAAGCGATACCATCTCGTTGTTTCACCCTCAAAGGTTCTTACAAAAGGTCTAATGATGACATTGAGAATTGTTGTCCATAAGCGCTAATGCATCATAGAAGTTTTGTATATGTTCTTCGTCACTCAATGTACCAGTGTCTCTGAACTTAGGAATCCTGTTTGGGGCATCTACAGGTATTTCATGAAGAGGTTTGTTCAACCTCAAAGGACTCCTGGGTTTCCATGGCATTTCCATCAAAACAACTATGGGAGGAACAACAATAGTTGTTGGAACGACGGGAGGAACAACCTGAGGATTAGTAACTGTTGTTGGATTAACTAAAGCTTTCTTTAGTAAGGGGATTTGAATAGGAGAAAACAAAGAGGATGACTCAGCTCGCACTGCAGGGCTAACGAGTTTCCCTGGTTTCCCATGTGTATGTGTCTCACTACTTGTTTCCTGGGGGACACTTTTTCCCTAGTCTTAGGATACTTCCGCCCTGCCATATTGCAAGGGGATCAAGTAAGTACTTTGAGTACAAGAGATGTATCACACCAACAATCCTACTCTTTCTAACATGGTGTTGATTAACCCAACTATAAACAAAGCTTTGTTTTCGTTCTTCTGGAAGTGGAAGGTAAGGTACGATAGATTTATAACTTCCCACGTGAGTTCGAACAAGTAGAATTAGAGACTGACAAGGTAAAAGGAAAGGAAAACTCGATGGTATTTATGGCTCCCAAATGCAACGAAAATTGCAAGGGAACTGAACTATAACAAGCACCAAAGAAAATTCCAAAGGGTTACTGAAAGATCTTGCCACAAAATTATTTTAACAAGTGGGAAAAGGACCCCAAAGAATTTGGGTCCAATGCTCAGTATAAGTTTGGGATACAAGCAAAACTAAAGAGGTTTTCAATTTTTACCCAGTATGGTCACCAGAAAAAGGATCGTGTTATAAGAAAAATCTGTCCATTGGGACAGATCCAACCTATCTGGTTGTGAAGCTGGCTACAACCTTTTTGATAGCTCGACACGAGGCAAAGACTACCCGCACCTCAGGTGGTCCTTCCCCTAAGGCGGTAATGAAGGGAAGAAAAGAGAGGTTAAAGAGTTACAAGAAGTCTTTCTCAGGACCACCCAACCTGGGTGTTGTCCTCCCTCAACTTCCTGGATGACCAAAATGGTCTGGGGGGTGAAAATTATGGAAAGTAGTATGAAAATAAGCTCAATTTGTTTTTGGACAATGAACTAAATAAAGCGAACACCGAGTTGTTCACTCCCTTAAAGCATTGGAAAATGGCAAAGAATGGGTCCCCGGGGTAAACCGGTGTCCTGGACAATTAACCAATGAATGTCTCAAGTGAAAGAGTGAAAAACAAGAGTGAAAAATGAGCTTAAAAGCTACAGCCAAGTCCTTTTAAATGGATGTAAATTGTGAACAACAAGTTATTCGAAGCTTTTGAGACAGGGAAACAAGCCCAAAATGGCTTGATACCGCCCAGGGTGACCCGAGAAGTGATCCCGAAAGATTGTTAAATCAAAAGGGGGCTGTAAAAGCGGATGAAAAACCTTTTTACAAGTTGTTACAACTATGATATAAGAGAAAGTATTCACAACTTCAATTTTCTGTTCGAGGGTGAAGGGTGGACTGACGAAAGGTTTCCTTTAAAAGTATTTTATTGGTGAATTTTTAGTTTTTTAACACATGCCTTGGCCCCCACACTATTTTAAAGGTTATCTCAATAAGGAAAACACATCCCATAATTGTTCCAACCAATATAAGAAGAGTATTCCTAGCAGACCATGGTGGTTAGGTTGAAGAGTTCCCTATGCAGTTTAGAGAAGTAGGGATTAGCCACTTCTCATCACTAGTGCTTTTGGGATCTTAAAGTCACTTGGATGGAAGAAGGATACCTGCGAAAAGGAAGAGGCCTAGGACCCCCATAAAGGGAGTTTTAGTTGAGCTTACCCAAGCATAGTAATATTCCAACCAAGCTAAGCTAATCAACTCCTTGACTGTGTGGTACTAAGGAAATACCACTCGACTTTTACTAACTAGACAACTTATGAGGGGCTCTAATGCAGACTCCTTGGCTTTGACTCTTAGTATCCTACAAAATTGAAATTGTTTGAAATGAAACACCAGGCCATCCATGTGGCGAGGTCAAGTCTTGTTTTCACAAGCATGCCTCCTGGTTACTGAATTTGAAATCTATCTAAAACTATATACAAAAAATAAGTAAATAGGTAGGTGACATATATGTCACGGCTAAATAATATGTATATGTATGTAGCTAAATAGTATAAGTTTGTTTTGAGTGTATGGGGCGGACCCCTGAATTGTTTTCAAGTATTTTGTGGATTTTTGGATGTATTTAGCTTGCTGATTTTTGTATGGGCCCTTTAGGGGAAACCACCTGTAGATTAGTGAATGAAAATTATACAATGAAAATATGACCAAATTAACTAATTACAAGTAATGATTACACCATTCAACCCAAAGGAATGGGTTGAGGCTCTTTGCGAGTGGCAAGGCCGCCATGTGCATGAAAATCCCAATTGACTCCTTGTATGGGGATTGGAAGTTTAGTGTTTGAAATATAAAAATTGTGATCATTATCTACGCAAGTATAGATCAGATTTTTGAACATAAATTCACAAGTAAACTACTCAAGCTATCTACACAAATTAAGCATATCAACATTGGTATGTGTGCCAAAAATTTTGGAATGAGTGCAAGTGATATATAAAGTGAATATGAGAGTGATTGGGTAAATTTACCGATCAAATTGGATGTTTTTCTTTGTTGTCCAACTGGCCCCTTTGCCTCAAACAGGCCTTTAGGTGGTCCCCAACCGCTTAGGAAAAGAAAAATAGGTGACCAGTTATGTCCTTGTAGGCAAACAACGAAATTTTAGTATTTATGTATGGAAAACCTGAATTAAATGTAACATAAATTTTCACATAAAAGGTATATAATAACCAACTAAGATGGCTGTCCCATGGGGAAAAATTGACCAAAATGACCAATTTTCCTATTTGGGACAACAAGGTTAATGGTAGGAAAACATAACCGAAATATACATGAATGAAAAGAGAAAGCAAACAAGTATGAACAACCAACTAAGGGGCCTATTTGAGGGCTATCCTAAGGGGCCCTAGGACTCCCAACCACTAGTTAAGGATGAAAATAATTGAGTACTTCAGAAAATCTGCACTAAAACACATCAAACAAGTTAAACCAAGTTGTTAGAAAATGAAAGCAATCAAGTTAAACCCAAGGAAGCAACAACAAACACCTAGCTAACCAATCCCTCCTAGAGATAGCTAACATAACAAACATTTAATTCTACCCCTCAACCCTTAACCAACAAGTGACATATCCAACAACTAAAATCTAACAAGTATCACACACACAAAGAGTCTTGGAAAATTTCAGCAGAGTTTTGTTACTATATTCATCCTCATTTTTTTAACAATGCCAACCCTCTTATTTATAAAGGAGAGGTGAAGGCTTAGGGTTAGGTCACAAGACACTTGTCACTTTTGGAAAAGTGACAAGTGGACTAACCTTAAATTCGTTTTGTCTTTTTTTCAAAATGTAATCCTATGCAAAAGGTATCTTATCCAAAAGGTATCTTATCCTAAAGTGAAGCTTATCCAAAAACAGAATCAAATCAGATTTGATTTGACCCTTTAGTTACAATGTATACATGCCAAAAGCAAACTTATGCGAAACTACATATTACAAAAACTCATTTTTCATATAATGAAAAAAATTGATATGCCACCTCATCATTTGCCTTGGGATTTGTGCCACCCCAAAGGATTGCTGCCATTTTTTGCAGCTGTAGATGAGGTGGTTTAGGACAATTCCAAGCCATCCATGGTTGTCAGATTCATCAGGATGAAGCCCTGGTGTGGGTGATTTGCAGGGCTTCTTAGGAGGGAAAGGGGCCTTTGGGATTAGGTCATTGTAAGTAAGGAAATTCCCACTGTTCAAGAACTTTTCAGACCTGATTATACCCCCCCTTTGTTGTCTACAAGTTTCCTTGTGACCTAGCCAAAGCATGGCTTTGATTTGGGCTTGTTTCGGTGAGGGGACCCCCTGGGCCTGAACCTTGAGAGGATATTCCTCTGTACCAAACAACCACAAAATATTATTTATTGTGCCAATGTTGTATCTATGTCCTATACCTTTCCTCTACCTTTCTTTTGGTGAAAATATGACTTCGAATGAGTAAGATTTAGCCCCAAGAAGGTACGTAGAAGGAACCGATGGGGAGACTGATCAGGGAAAATTTTGAAGTTGGCAAAAAATTTTGGGTTGGAAAATGGAATTGACAGGCTGCTATAGGCCTTCATACATGTAGCTGAAATGGTTTTTCCTCACCCGACCCAATTTGGCCTTAGAGACCCCCAATTAGGCCTCATTCCGACACATGCTTGTTGGGCCAATAATGAGTCCTTGTCGCTCTGGGACATGCCACTGAAATTATGGGCTGAATTTATGGAGGTGAATGACATGGATGCATTGCTGACTTATCCCTGGTCATTTTGACTATTCACAGGAAAACATCTGCCTCTGTATGGCGAAGTTATGGAACTAAACTGTCGAG
>ML779523.1:380242-400190 GCA_009831015.1 Picea engelmannii
GAAAATGTCTCCTTGGTATATATAGGAGACTAGGAGGTATAATTACAACTAATGGCCTAAAGCCGACATAAATAAAATAACATTAATAATATAATATGCCCCAATTAAGGGGTAATGAGCCAATATTAGGGCTTAACATTGACCAAATAAACCTGTAAGAAATTTATGAAGCCAAATGGATTGACAACTATCCATACTCACTACCATGTACTCTGCCTCTGCTGAACTGAGTGCTACAAAAGTCTTCTTCTTGCTGAACCAAGTAATCACTGTTGATACCAAGATGAAGCAACACCTCGAGGTGATTTTTCTGTCTATTGCACTTCCTACCCAATCTAAGTCTGTATATCCCTACAAATCTACTCCATATCCTCTAAGATATCTCAATCCATACTCCATTGTACCTCTCAAGTACCCAATCACATGCTTTTCTGTGATCCAATGCACGTGCCTTGGCTCTACCATGAACTCAATCAATGTGTGTTATAGCAATATTTGCCTCAACCTATGCAAATTTTCTCAGAAGGCCTTTTTCCATTTCCCTATGTAGACTTGAAGTCCCTTTTTACAAATCCCATAGCTAAGAATAATATTTTTCCACATATACACGCCCTAAAAGCTATACAACATGTGTATACATAGGTTGCACCATTACATCCTGTGTACATCATGTTTTTTGCCCAAAATTAAAACAATGGTGTTGGGCTTCCATGTCATGTCACAAGATCCATGATCCTTGACCTTCCATATACTGGAAACGTTCAGACTCAGCCCTTCAGTTCCACTTGAAGGCTATAAATGGGCCATATCCAAGCTATGGAAAAGAGGGGAATATTTCAACTTTGAGAGAAACGTTACTCTGGAGAAATTATCACTTCATATTGAGTCTACATCCCTTTTTCCTTTTAAGTCCGAACACATTGTTCAACCCCTAAGCTCTTCCCTATTTGATTGAGAACCTCATTGTCTCTCTTATATGAGCTTGCCTTTGGTGGATGATTGAATTGGTGGAGGCCCAGTTGGAAGGGACTTAGTTTCTCAGTTCTGAACCATGCCGACACAGAAGTTTGTAATTCATTCACTTATGTTGAATACATTTTAATAGAAATACTCTTTTCTCATCCAATGAATGTCTTGCAAATATTTGAATTGTTATTACATGGGCATATTTGTTATGAATATTGATGGATTATGCTATGGAATGTGATAACTTTATATATTATCACCATATGCTTGTGTTTCTTGGTTGTTGAGAACAAGTTGCAGGTGTATTGCTTTGAGTCGAGTGCTCACTGGTGGACTTCATCGAACGTCTGGACAAGGTAGGCTCTATATCTTATCTTGTTAGCATATTTTCTTATATAGAATACCTAAGATTAGAGTTGATTTCTACAGTCATTTCCGTCTGTTGTGGTTTACCCCTATCCATAGAAATATTTTCCTCGTAATAGAATTGGCGACCATACTGGGGAAATGACCTTCTTTTCGGGGTTTGGAGTATTTTTCTCCTTTGATTTCTCTTGTTTATATTGAGTTTCTTGTCATATGATTTCTTGACAACCTCTATTCATTTTGAGTCTGAGTTTCTTAGCCTTCTCCTTAGCCTGGCAACGTTTTAACACATATACATGGGTTTTTACCTAACAGTCGCGTACATACACGTGATGTCATTCTGCAAGAAGCGTATATAGGCGTCTCTCTCCTGAACACTCATGTACATCATCCTTTTTTTCTTGGTTATTGAGTTTGATGTTTGCTGGGTAAGTTTTGATGGTTGCCGAGTCTTCTTGGGTCTCTATTATGACTGTTAAGTGTCTGTGGAATGATAGAAAACCCTCCTTTGGTTGAATTTTTGGGCAGTTCCCTTCTCATCATCCTTTTCATTTGATTGTTCTTGCATATTGGTCTGGGTGTTTTCTTCTTGATATCCTACTTGGTTTGTCTCTGTTTAGATACAGTAGAATCCTTATATCAAGTTGTTGTTCAGTCCTTTCATTTTCATTCTTTTATATTGAAAATACAAAAATATTAAGAATTTTGCATTGATGGCATTTGATCTTTTAGGTCCTTATCATTTATCTTAGTACATGTATAGAAATATTGCATCTTATTTGGAATTGCAGAACTAAATTGAAAATTGCATTTTGAAAATCTTATCATTTATTGGGAATTGAAGTTAGGACTTTGCATTTTATTTCATATTCATTTATTTTACTTGTTGAGTCATAACATCATTATTTTAATGACCACACCTTTTTAAAGTAAGCAAGGCCACTAAAATCAACGCTGATAATTTAAAATTGACTAGAAATGATTTTATTTTCTAGGGTGCAGAAACTAGCTTAGGATTTAGAGCCTTGGAATAGGATTTTGTGAGTAAACTTCTCCAAGGCTATTAAATCAACATATGTGTCTGACTAAGGGAGTGGTGAAATCCATTGTATAATTGGTGACGTCAGGAGGCTTCTCTTACACTAGAGTTAAGCACAAGGTCGCGTGAGGTTGGTTGAGGGGATATCCCCCCAATACCTTCTTAGCGTCAGATATATTTTTGGGGATCTATTTGTATATGGGGATCTTGCTATTACCTTTACCTATGTGAGAGGTGGTGCTTTCAAGGTTTTTGGATTTGTTACCCCACCCATACGGTAGACTTGACTTACAACTTTTCACCTACGCAATGATTATATTGTGGTTTCTTAGTTTCTTGACATAGGTACCACATAGGTTTCTTCCAGGGGTTATTTTGCAAGTACCCTGGGTCAGATAAGGGTCAGACAACACACAACCTTTATGGGGGATTACCTCTCTGGGGGGATCTAACCGACTGGTTTTTAAGCCCATGAGGGCCCTTATAACTGATTTTGATACCTCTGATCTTTTGCAGGGAGTTTGAGGCCCCTCTTAGGCAAGGCATACCTACTAAGGAGGGAGGCCCCTTTCAACCACTTTATCATGTTTGTGTGCATATTGGCCTTTTGTTTATTTTATTTTGGTATGCTCTTTGATTACTATTCGGCCTTATGATTTTGTATTGCATCATGAGTTTTCATTGCTATGGTTGGTGGAGCACTCGTGACTCCCTCAGTTAGTGCTACCTAGCCCATGGTATTTTCTCATTCCATGGGGATGAATCCTCTTGTATTTTTGAGTGGTACGTCGAATCATGATACTCAACCAATACCTTGGGCCTCTAATCATTTTTCTCATGGTATTCCAGACATGTCTTTGCACTTTTCGTCCTTTGTCTCATCTCCTTATGTGAATCCTATTTTTGGGTTTGGGGGCATGATGCCTCTTTATTATCCCTTTTCATTTGGTGGGAGTCATATCCCTGGACCAGCTCTTACGGTAGGAGGTTGGAATATTCCTTCCTACGGATTCAATCCTAGCTTCACTTTTCCAGGAGAAAGTGCTCAAATGGGCGGTCATTCTACTTATTACACTCCATCCATATATACTTCTTATGCTATGTTAGTTCCTACAAACTCTTTTCCCATGGAAGACATCCATATTTCCTTTGGTGTTTCATCTGGGGGGAGTCATTTTTATAGTATGGGAAACCCCCTTCACAAAGTTCCTTCGTCTAGGAGAAACATATATCCTCACATGAGTAACCCTTGTCATGTCGCTTCCTCGGTGTCGATGCCCTTACACCCCTTTATGAATTAGTATGGAGGAAGATACTATTCTTCCAGATAGGGCCATAGTGTGTACCAGAACCCTTCTTGGCCTACAATTTCTCAAAACCAGTCTTTCTTAGAACCTTGGTATCAAATACTGCAACCAACTGCCGCCACTAGTCTAGTCATTACAAGTCATACTGGCATTATATCACCAACCTCTGCTAGTCATGTTGAATATTGGTCAACAACCTCTGCAAGTCATGTTGAAGACCAACAACCAACTACTGCAAGTCATGTTGGGGGAACAAGTCCAGTCACTGCAAGTCATACTGGCATTATATCACCAACCTCTACTAGTCATGTTGGAGCTTGGTTAACAACCTCTGCAAGTCATGTTGAATACCAACAACCAGCTGATGCATGTCGTGTTGGGGGCACAAATGTAGTCAGTACTAGTCACACTACACATACATCACCAACCTTTTCTAGTCATGTTGGGGATTCATCACCAACCTCTGCTAGTCATGTTGGGGGTTCATCATCAAGCTCTGCTAGTCATGTTGAATTTTTTTCACTATCCTATTCTAGTCATGTTGGGCATTCATCACCAACCTCTGCAAGTCATGTTGGATATTTGCTACTAGCCTCTGCAAGTCATGCTGGGAGCATGCCACCAACCATTTCAAGTCATGTTGGGGGCATTCATACAATTGAGAAGCCTAGATTTGTAAGACATAATCCCAAGTTCCTTTGTATACTTTGCAAAGGATATCACCTTATTCATTTGTGCCCTTCTACTTCTATGGTACAAGAAGCGTGGTCCTTTCCTGGGGGCCCTTCAGGTTATAAGTCATCTTTGGTTTCCCAACCTTCTTTGGTTGATACAGCGGTCATGTCGATCCAATATTTGACTGACACCACTCTTATTTTTGGGGCTGATGCATTTCTTGACCTTGTTGTATTGCATCCTATTCAACCAACGGTCGTGTCGATGCAATATTCGACCGACACCACTCCTTTTTGGGGGGATGATGCACCTCTTGACCTTGTTGTCTCGCATCCTATTCAACCAATGGTTGAAGAAGTGGTCATGTCGATGCAATCTTCGACTAATCCCACTCTTCTATTGGAGAGTGACAAGTCTAAGGAAGTGACATTTCCTATGCAATCTTCGGTCAATCCCACTCTTATTCTGGAGGGTGATGTGTCCTTTGACCATGTTCTTATCATTTCTAGTATTGTACCTTTTGAAGAAGGGATCATTCTACTCTCTCCAAGTGCACTCCCTCTGTAATATCCCTAGGTCAAACCCAATTGTAATGTAAATGAAAATGTACTTAAGTTGGTGAGTTGTTTGATATCATTTTTGTATGCACCTTTCATGACATAGTGTGTGCATGTACTGCGTAGTAAAATGAGGAAGTGTGCACATTCCATGATACTGCGCGCAACAAATTTAGTGCGCATGATTTTGAGGCCAGGGAGCCTTTGGGTATATGATGTGTTTTATAGGCTGGTGAGCCAATTATTATAATCTAGGATGATTATGTTTTGAATGAGGCCAAAGATCCTAGATGTTAAAGGCCAGTGCGCCTATTTTTGTGTGTGTCTCATCATTAATATAAAATACATCATTGCGTGCAGACCGACCACGATAAAAGAGTCTGGGGGACTAAAATCCACTAGTTAGGGAAAGGGTGGGGATAAAAGTTAAGGAAAAGGGGCTAAGCTAGGGAGCTTAAGCCAAAAAGGAATATTATATTAATATTTCTTAAAGTATAAAGTATGGATAATTATTTTATCCTAATTTCTAAAGATGGGGACAAGTGGGCCAAAGTAGCTCCCAACATGACAAGTGTCAAGTGGGGTACATGCACACATATTGTTTGGACTTAGTTCATTTCTCATTGTTCTTTCCATTCATTCCTTCCATCATTCAGTCATCCATTTAGCCATATCAAGACCATTCACTCACATAGTCATCTATCCTCCATACTTCATGTCATTGTACCTGAACTTGTATCCATAGTCATATGTGTTTGTGTAGTTGGTTAGCTTGGTAGTTGGACTAAAGAAGCGAGTTGTTAGGCCCGTGGGATATTGAAGAGGCGGGTTGTCAGTCTCGTGAGAAATTCCTCTATGAGTGGGAAAATTGCTAGGAATTGATTCTTGAAGGTGTTAAAGTACAGCTACAGGGCTCTGAGACTTCTTGTCCAGCCTGTTGTTGAAGCCCGAAAAGGAAGTGGGGCTGCCAAAGGACTGCTGAGTAGAGAAGGGGCACACTTCCTAGGGTGGGATAGGCATGTGAGGAATGAGGGGCTATAGGTTGTTAGTTTGAGTTGGCACCTATGACAGAGACTTTCCTGTTGTCTATGATCCATTATCCTGGTTAGGAATCCCTTTACCCAGGTGGAGTTTAGTCCCAGGTCGGGGGTGACCCACTACTGAGAGTGATGAACAATGTGGTCTAAGGCTGGGAGGTTTGTGGAAGGTCTGCATGCAGTTTGTGATATTCTTACCAAGATAAGTATCAATTGTGTGATAAATTTACATGTTGCATTATTATTTACGTGTTTATTTTTATGGGTTTATCCTATGTGTTGTTATAACTGTCTATTTATTTATGGGTATTCCCTGTATATGCTACATTTATAGGTTTATTGTCATTTCCGTATGAATCTATGTAGTTACAGATGTATTTGTTTGTTACATTTCATATATATATATCTGCAAGAGTTCTGTGTGTATATGTTTTAATTACATGTAGTTCAAAAAATTTATGTGGCATAGCTCAGTTGGATGTTGGGTATGTTACAGTATGTTCCATAGAGAGAAAGAAAGTGTTCTCTAGAGTAGCATGCCCCGGCCTGGGTGGCCGGGGACATTACAATATGGTATCAGAGCTTCAGTTTTCAACATTGAGCCTGGATGGGCCGAGCAAGTTTGAGTTGAAGCGAAATTTCACAGAGGATTTATTTCGAAGTGGCCAAATTTCGAGTCACAGAGCATCCATGGTAAATTTAGAAACAACAACAGGGAATTGGGAAAATCCCCAATTTTTGTTGTTAAATTCATGAGAAAATGGAGAAATTCGACCAAGTGGTGAGATATTATTGGTTTAATATTCGTTCTAGCAAATTCAGACCTGGAATTGGTTGAATTTGAAGTTATAGTGAAGCCATGACAAATGGAGCGAGATTAGTAAATAAAATTCTCAATTCGTGAATTGATTCTGGGTAAATTCGTTCGATAAATGTCAATCCACAATGATTTATTGTTGCAGTGGTTGAACTAGTGTTATCGGGGTGAAATTGAACAAATTTCATAGTTGCAGAATGTCTATGGTAAATTGGGGAAAAAGTTAGGCAAAAGCCCCAATTTTTGCAACAAAATTCACGAGGAACTGATGTGCATAAAAATGAATGTGTGCAGGTGGGCACACTAAAAATGCATGTTGCGTAGTAAAAATCCCGTGATATGTAAAAATTGGGCATTGCGCGAAAAAATATTGGCACGCGGGCGTGCGCTCTAAAATTTGGTGCCGCGCGAAAAAATATTGGTGTGCTGGTGCGTGCACTAAATTTTGGCACCGCACGGAAAAATGTTGGTGTGCGGGTGCACCGCGGGGAAAAATGTTGGTGTGTGGGTGCACACACTAAATTTTGGCACCGCACGAAAAAATGTTGGTGTGTGGGTGGGCGCGCTAAATTTAGCCTTGCGCGATGTGCATATTCATAATAAGGTGTGCGCGGTGTGCACACACATAATAATGTCGCACGTGGTCTGCGCAGTATTGGTAGAGCACAGAGGAGTTTGATTGTTGCACACACAATGTGGGTATATGTTGTCACACGACAGTTTAATTAATGGTGCGCGTAGAGTATTGGTGCGCGGTGAGGGCGTACTAAACTTTGGCATGGTGCAAAAAGTAGATTGAAATACGTGTGGAATATCAGCGTGCGATACAAAAATTGCGCACAACGGGTAATAGTAAAAGAACCAAAACTGTGCGCGGTGGATATTGGTGCACGACACAAAAGTAGTGCGTGCAAGTTATTGACACGATAGAGAAGTGATGTACAATGGTTATATGTACATGAAGCATGAATTTCCTTATGGTGTCACTGCACATGCTAAATATGGGCGTACAAGTTGAAATTTGTGCGCGCGAAGTCTTTTGGAGGGTGAACAACAACAAAAATCTAGTGATATTCTGCGACGTTTTATACCGTTTGAACGTCATCTTTTTGCAACGTGATTTTGAGGCCCTTAAGAGTGTTTTTAGCTACTCAAAAACCATGAGAACAAACTGTACCAAGGTACACTCTATCTCTATAGCCAAAATAAAAGATCTTGGAGAGATCTTTCTAATGGTGTAAATCGTTCGTCAAACGAAGATTTTATGAGAAAGTTACAACACAAACAATGGAGGGTAAATTTTAAGACCCATCTAACTTCAAAGAGCCATAAATTTCTGCTCTGGAATCAGATTGAGGCACTGGAGTGGTCAATGTAAATATATTGAACCATAGAATACAGTCCCCAAGATCAATTAAATTTCTGGAAATGCTAAAAATGTTTAATATGGCAAAGAAGGTACCTGTAGCATTCCAAACCAAAAACACGAATTGGCCTAGAACTTCAGCGGGTTGTAACTAGAAGCCCGGAACCCAGAAAAAAATGAATCTTGGACAGAGTTTCCATAATATGTATATGAAGAAACCCAATTGAGCTCCTACAAAAACTGCAATGGAGTAGGTGCAAAAATGCATTATTACAGTGCAAAGTTGCACCAAGTTGAAGTGTGAACATAAAAATTAATGGGCAATTTTCAAATAACCATAACTTTCTGCTCAAGACTCAGAATTGAGCATGGGAGCAGGCGTTAGAAAGGTGTTGGCCAGTAGAATATAAAAATTCACCCATAAAATTGATCTGGGAATTCAATTTTCCAGGAAATTAGAAGAAATAATTTTGATATATTATTGAACCAGAATGGTTCATACTTTTCCATAAAATTGTTGAGTCAATTATCCTAACAAATTTTGTTGGTTGCACATTCTTGCAAAGTTAAAAAAATTTAGTTCTTAACAGGTGATAAGGTTGAAGTTTATTTAAAAAAAATCAAAGGTACTCAGAGAAAGAGTGCTATGAAAAAAATATTTCATAAGATGATCAAAATCCAAGACCCCAAAATGTCAAGGTATAAATCTGAGTGCAGCCATAAAGTCTTGGGAATCCACAACAGGAAGTCCTCTCATGTTAGTCAAGTATTCAATGGAATCTGGGCATAGGAATAGATCATGTAGTGAATGAATTAGTGAACACTCCCAAAGAAGCCAATATATAGATTAAGCAATGCATTGGAGTTAGATCTATTATAAAAGGAATTGACTATCAGAATGATAGTAATCGGATAAAGAAAGAGGCTTAATGAATATATGGATAAAGAGTGCATCATATCCAGGGATTAGTTATGCAATTATAGAGTAGTGCTTCCCTTATGGTTATCAAAGTGCACGGTAGAAGCATGGTATGAAGGGAATCAATATGGCATGATAGAAGTGGATTGTGCAAGGCAGGTTGGAATTAGATTAGTCAAGACAGGGGAAAGTAATATCCAGCAAGAAAACCCAAGTACTGATATGATCAAATAAGGAAGGGATAAATCAAGTACCTCAAGAAGGAAGTTGGTGTTAACTATCCAAGGTTACTCTGAAATCATGACTGGAAATATAATTGGGACATGTAGGAGTTGGATCAGAGGAATCTAAATAATAGTGGAATGCTGAAAATTAATACCAGCATAATATGTAGTTTCAAGTCCATGAACATGCTAGGATAATGGAAGAAGAATTCATGGGGTAGATATCAAGAAAATGGGAATGTAGGAAAACACTCCAAGAGGGAAAGCATAATTAATAGAGGCTTTTTGATGCATTCCAAAGGTATTGAAGATATTTCCATGATAGCATGGAGATGTCAAAGCCAAGAAAGACTTAAAAGTGAAATGAATCTCTGTAGAGAGTCAATAAAGAACCATGAAGAGTAAAATGTTTCTATGCATGGTTTTGAATGCAAAAGAGATGGGCCTGAGAAGAATCCATCTCAAATGGCATAGAGCCATGAGTGACATTCCCACGGGGTGGAAGTATCACTTGAAATTATGATGGTAAATTAAAAGCAGTATTAAGTGCTTTAATTAATTTTATGCAGCTAGAGAAGGAGGCATATGTGCATCCTTACAGTATGATATGATATTGTGTATGCAAGTCAAGTTTGAGGCTAGTTGGCAAGGAGAAGAGAAAAATGCAAGAAAACTCAAATACTAAAGTATTCAGTCCAGAAAGAGCTGAAGTAGTTCAGTCCAAAAAATAAATGGATGTTGAAGATCCAAAGTCTATAAGACAGCATGATGGGAATTATAATTCATCCAAGTATGAGTTGGGATAGATGGATCCAAGAAGTAAGTAAAAGTTGAAGGTTAATATCAATTTAGTATTTGGATGGAAGAGAAAAGGCATACAAGAGTGATTTGGCTAGATAGTGCTTAGATAAGAAATAATCATGCATAGTGGTTACAGTGAAGAGCACATGAAGATTCAGGAATCCAAAAGAATTGAAGATTTCTAGGATAAACAAGGAAAGGTGATACAGTGAGAAAGAATTTGCTGCAATTACTGTAGCAGCAAGTATTTTATGGCTTGTTGGGACAACCATAAAGTGAGAATGCTTGCATGTTTGCAAGTGTTGCTAATAATGTTCCTACATATGAAAGGACACAACAAAAGGCTGGAATGTTGATTATAAGACCGATAAAGAGGCATGAGAACTTCTACTGTCATCAGCTAATCATGTAGTATTAAATTCGTTTAATGGAAGCCATGTAGGTAAGTATTTCTATTTTGGGAATTATGTTGCATAATTGCCAAAGGGAAATCCAGGTAAGAGTTTCCCCAAATTGAATTTTATAATACGTTGTATGGTATTGTTTAGGTGCACTGACAAGATTAAGTTACCACTATGTGTGGTAAAGGCTAGAGGCATGTTATAGTTATCAAAGATTTTAGCTTTTTGAATGCACACACTGACATAGTAGCAGGTCATGTTAATTTGGTTATGAGGCAATAACCAAAGAAAATAAAAGATAAGAACTTGTTATAGGAATGATGCTAATAAAACTAGTCATGTATGAGACCAAGACATGGTTGGATATGGCAAAGTATGGTTATAGAAAAGTTATGTGCCACACAAATACCTAATGAGCTTCTTAACTTTAAATAAAACTTGGACTGCAACCTTTTTGCTAACACTAATAAACACCGCAGAATTGTATTCTTGGTGTAGTGTTCAGGTCGAAAAGGAAGGCATCCAAGTAATTGTGACGACAATGGGAAGTGTGTGGAGATGTGTCAAGACATTGGCCAGATTTCCAATTTATGGATGGTGAGGTACATGAATTAGATAAAAATCATTCTGAAAATCAATGCAAAGGTGCATTGAATAAGTAGGCATTGAGAGTTTCACTCATGCCTAGTAAGTAGCAGAGTTGCACTCATACATGATGGAATTGTATACTTAAATGCATTTCGATGAATGCATTTTGTGAGTGCATGTATATATGTTTTTGCATGGAAATAATTATACTGATGGATGAAATGTTGATAACTCATGAAGTTGAGAACATTTCAGGAACTGTTAAACATTACAACAGGAAGTTGCAAGTCAGGTAGTCACAAGAATAGTGACTACAGAAAATTTCATGTTTAGAAAATTGAAGAAATGAACTTACTGTTATTAATTAAGAACATGCATATGCATAGAATGATGAGTCATTCTATTTGGTTAAATTGTTTGGTAATTTTGATTGAATTGCTAGGTGCATGCAATTCTAATATCATTTCATAAGGTGTTGTACATGTTGAATTATGATGTACATAAAGTACTAACAATCTGTTGGTTGTATACAATATATAATCATTGCAGGAAAAATGGTATTTAGCATGGTGCTTGCTGAAATCCATAAGGAAAACTACATTCTCTTATTCCAACAACAATGAAAAATTATGAAATAGAATTTCATATTTTGGGAAAAGTCGAATTTCATGATAACTGCATGTGTATGATGCAGATGAGATGACAATGATAAAAATTGGAACTCTTGGAGCCACAGTGCTATGCGACTTCCTGTCCGGACTATGTTGGAGCCCTCGAAGGGAAGTTGATCAATTGATGAAATGTTGGACAATGAAGGTGCATACTACCTTGTGTTGTACAGGCATGTGGGGAAGAGAGATCATTGGTTGGAGTGCTACTGAGGTTTGGTACCTTGGCCTAGACTATGTTGATATTGATTGTGGGTCATGGTTATCTTGGGAACACATTTCCCTAATGGAGTCGTAGCCCATGCTCAAGAGTGGTACGCTGCTGAGATTTTATCAGCAGTGAGATATAAGGCTGGGTGGAACCTCGCGGATCTAAAGCCAGTTGTTGCTTCAATGGGGTTTAAATGAAGCATGTAATAAGGAAAAATGAGTTGAATTAGTTCCTGAATCAACTCTATGGAATAGAACAATTGAATTCCAGTTGTAGTATGAGTACCGGAATTGGTGCTAGAAAGTAGAGCACCAGATGGATAAAAAGCTTTCAATAGATAAAGCTTGGATATTTTCAATAATTTGAATGGTACATGGTATATAATGCATTGAGGATAGTGCATAAATAAGGGGAGGGGATTATAATATCCCTAGGCCGAACCCAATTTTCATGTAAATGAAAATGTACTTAAGTTGGTGAGCTGTTTGATATCATTTTTGTATGCACCTTTCATGGCATAGTGCACGCATGTACTGCGCAGTAAAATGAGGAAGTGTGCACATTCTAGGATACTGCGTGCAACAACTTTAGTGCACGCGATTTTGAGGCCAGGGAGCCTTTGGGTATATGATGTGTTTTATAGGCTGGTGAGACAATTATTGTAAGCTAGAATGATTATGTTTTGAATTAGGCCAGAGAGCCTAGATGTTAAAGTCTAGTGCGCCTATTTTTGTGTATGTCTCATCATTAATATAAAATACATCGATGCGCATAGACTGACCATGATAAAAGAGTATGGGGGACTAAACTCCACTAGTTAGGGAAAGGGTGGGGCTAAAATTTAAGGAAACGGGGCTAAGCTAGGGAGCTTAAGCCAAAAAGGAATATTATATTAATATTTCTTAAAGTATAAAGTATGGATAATTATTTTATCCTAAGTTCTAAAGTTAGGGACAAGTGGGCCAAAGTAGCTCCCAACATGACAAGTGTCAAGTGGGGTACATGCATACATATTGTTTGGACTTAGTTCATTTCTCATCGTTCTTTCCATTCATTCCTTCCATCATTCAGTCATCCATTCAACCATATCAGGACCATTCACTCACACAGTCATCTATCCTCCATACTTCATGTCACTATACCTGAACCTGTATCCATAGCCATACGTGTTTGTGTAGTTGGTTATCTTGGGAGATGGACTGAAGAAGCGAGTTGTCAGGCCCATGGGATATTGAAGAGGCGGGTTGTCAGGCCCATGATAAATTCCTCTCTGAGTGAAAAAATTGTTTGGAATTGATTCCTGAAGGTGCTAAACTGTAGCTACAGGGTTCTGAGACTTCCTGTCTGGCCTGTTGCTGAAGCCCAGAAAAGAAGTGGGGCAGCTGAAGGAATGTTAAGCAGACAAGGGACACACTTCCTGGGGTGGGCCAGAGATGTGGGGAATGAGGGACTGTAGGTTGTTAGTTTGAGTTGGCACCTATGACAGAGTCTTTCCTGCTGTCTATGAGCCATTAGCCTGGTTAGGAATCCCTTTACCCAGGTGGAGTTTAGTCCCAGCTTAGGGGCGACCCAATGCTAAGAGTGATGAGCAGTGTGGTCTAAGGCTGGGAGGTTCATGGAAGGTTTGCACGCAGTTGGTGATATTCTTACCAAGATAAGTATCAATTGTGTGATAAATTTACATGCTGCATTATTATTTGCATGTTTATTTTTATGGGTTTATCCTATGTGTGGTTATAATTGTCTGTATATTTATGGGTATTTCCTGTATATGTTGCATGTATATGTTTACTGTCGTTTATGTATGAATATATGTAGTTACAGATGTATTTGTTTGTTACGTTTTATATATATATTTCCATAAGAGTTATGTGTGTATATGTTTTAATTACATGCAGTTCGAAAAATTTATGTGGCATAACTTAGTTGGATGCTAGGTATGTTACCGTATGTTCCATAGAGAGAAAGAAAGTGTTCTCTGGAGTAGCATGACCCATCCTGGGTGGTCGAGGATGTTACACCCTCCAAGTCCTAGGGTGGTTTCCTTTAATTGGAATGATCTTTTAGAGCCTCGACTTCCTTCGTGTACACCCTTCCAGATAAGGGGAATTCTTCGATATATTGTAGATAAGGTAACCTCTGCAAGTATTTTATCCTCCTTGACTTAGAAAGCTTTGGGTTTTCCCAATATTGTGTCAGCTATCTGTGAGTTGTTGACTTTCGATAGAAGCCCTACACAGGAGACTTGGCCTCCCCCATCATATGATGCTTAGAACAACATCGCTGAGTCTTGTTTAAGATCTTTTCCATCTCTCTCAAAAAGAGAAAATATTTTCGAGTGAACTTGTCTCTTTCACACTCGTTAATTGGATCTGAAAGGACATCTATTTGGTGTAAGTTTAACCCTTTTTCGGACCAAGTAGACTAATTTCGAAAAAGGAATACTCTAGTCACTAGTGGCTAGAAGAGTTCTCATGGGTATTGTTTTATACGTTTTCGGGCCGAAGGGACTAAATTTACGAAAAGGACATTTTTTGACGTTAAGTTGTAATTGCATCCCATTATCTTGCTTGCAGTATTGAGCCTATTGTCGAGTCTCTGTTTTGCGTTATAAGCCTTTCACCTTAGCAATTTGCATCATTAGACAAGCAAAGCCTTTTTTATATCCTTTACAACTTGACACCCTATACCAAAGAGGAAACATTCCACCGAGTGTCCATATCCCGCATGCACCTCCTTGCATTGAGAATAGGTATGTTCCACTTCTGGAACTAGATTTCTTTCTTGGGACACTTTTTTCCTCTTCTATATCATAACATTCATTTGACTATGAAAAAACGAAAAAATATGGGTGGGAAAAGAGTATTATCTTCTATTGGCAACAGTTGCATCGCCTTTGAACAAAGCACAAATTTTTGAGTCCAAATGTCATCAAAATTTTGGATTTATCATGACCTTAGGAAGCTAAGCTCGTTACTGAGAGTTTACTCCCTTGACTGGTTACTCTTCCAGTCCATATGGAGAGTTTTGATTGGTGCCTGCTGCATCACAAAGTTTCATCATTGATTCTATGTTTCCATAGTCTTCCATATGTCTCATGCTCTTGTTCAAAGGATGTCCCCTGTGTCAGACATTCCTCAAAACTCTTGACTTTGCATGTCAGACATACCCTCAGAGTGTCTCAAAATTACATGAATCTGTAGTCCTATTGTGCACTCTAGTCCTACTTTCATCATTGGTAGGTAACCTTGAACCCGACAGTCAAAATTTCATCATTGGTCATTGAATGGGGAGTTTCCCTTGTGTTCGACGACAAGAAATCTATTCATGCATTGGGATTCATGGAGTGTCTTGGATTCCATTAGTCTTATTGGTGGTTTCCTTTCCTTTTTCATCTGTAACATCCATGACCACCCATTCCAGGCCACGATACACCAGAGAATGCTTTCGTTCTCTCTGCGGAACATACCGTAACATACCCAGAATCCAACTGAACTATGCCACATAAAATTTTCAAACTGCATGCAATTAAAATATATACACACAAAACTCTTGCAAAACATTATATATAAAACATAAATAGGAAAATACATTTCGTAAATGTATGGATTCATACTAAAATAATAGAAAACATATACATGCAATGTATACAAGCAATACCCACAAATATAATGACAGTTATAACCACACATAAGATAAACTCACAAAAATAAACACGTAAATAATAATGCAACATGTACATTTATCACACAGTTGACACTTATCTTAGTAAGAATATCACCAAATATGTGTAGACCTTCCATGAACCTCCCATCCTTAGACCACACTACTCATCACTCTCAGCAGTGGGTCACCCCTGAGCTGGGACTAAACTCCACCCAGGTAAAGGGATTCCTAACCAGGATAATGGTTCATATACAACAGGAAAGAATCCTTCACAGGTTCCAAATCAATTAATAGCCTACATTCCCTCATTCCCCACATGCCTATCCCACCCTAGGAAGTGTTCCCCTTCTTTGCTCAACAGTCCTTCGGCTGCCCCAGTTCCTTTCTGGGCTTTAGCAACAAGCTGGACAGGAAGTCTCAGAGCACTGTAGCTACAGTTCAACACCTTCAGGAAATCAATTCCCAACAATTCTCTCACCCAGAGAGAAATGGCTCACGGGCCTGACAACCCACCTCTTCAATATCACTAAAGCCTGACAACCCGCTTCTTTAGTCCAACTCCCAAGCTAACTAGCTACACAAACAGGTATGGCTATGGACACAGGTCCAGGTACAATCATGAAGGTATGAAGGATAGCTCCTTGAGTGTGTGAATGATGATGGAGTTCTTGACTGGGTGACCGAATGATGGAAGGAATGAATGCAAAAATGAACTAAGGCCCAACAATATGTATGCATGTCCCCAACTTGACACTTTTATGTTGGGAGCTACTTTGGCCCACTTGTCCCCATCTTTAAAACTTAGGATAAAATAATTATCCATACTTTATACTTTAAGAAATATTAATATAATATTCCTTTTTGCCTTAAGATTCCTATCTTAGCCCTTTTTCCTTAACTTTTAGCCCCCACCCTTTCCCTAACTAGTGGAGTTTAGTCCCCCATACTCTTTTATCATGGTCGGTCTGCACGCAACGATGTATTTTATATTAATGATGAGACATACACAAAAATAGGTACACTGGACTTTAACATCTAGGCTCTCTGGCCTAATTCAAAACATAAGCATCCTAGCTTATAATAAATATCTCACCAACCTATAAAACACATCATATACACAAAGGCTCCCTGGCCTCAAAATTGCACACACTTAAGTTGTTGGGCGCGGTATCCTGGAATATGCACACTTCATCATTTTACTGCGCAGTACATGCACACACTGTGCCATGAAAGGTGCACACAAAAATGATATCCAACAACTCACCAGCATAAGTACATTTTTATTTACATTTACAATTGGGTTCAGCCAAGGGATATTACAATCCCCACCCCTTATTTATGCACTGTCCTCAGTGGATCATGTACACATATACAACCAAATTTTCAAAAATCCTAAAAAATATGTGGGTATTCTTCCTACATTGCATCCTCATGATCCCAAGCAGCATCCTTAGGACTGTACTAGATCCATTGGACCTTTACAAGCCCTATGGCTCGATTCCGGAACTATTTGATTTTCTAGTCCAGAATCGTACCAGATGCACTTGGAAAGAGCCTTCTTGCTCCACCTGAATCACATTCCAATCAATAACATGATTAGCATCAGGTATATATTTCTTTAGCAATGATACATGGAATACATTATGAACAGACATAGATGTAGGCAATGCAATCATATAAGCTACTAGACCAATCCTCTATAGGATTTCAAATGGCCCACAATAGCGAGCTACCAACTTTGAACAATTTCCCAATTTCAGGGAACTTCTGTTGGCTTTCACTTTCAAAAATACATGGTCTCCCACTTTAAATTCCCTGTGAGTTCTACCCTTATCAGCATAGCGTTTCTTCCTGTCTTGGGCAGCCTTTAAATTTTTCTTTATTATTATCATTTTCTCCTCCATTTCCCTGAGCAAATCTGGCCCAACCACTGCTCTATCTGCTGGGTTATCCCAACTTACTGGTGTGTTTCACTTTCTTCCATAAAGTTCCTAAATGGGTTCATATTTAGAGATGTTTGCTACCCATTATTATAAGCAAAATCTACCAAGTGTATGTAGTCTTCCCATTTTGATGGCTTATCCATCACATACATTCTCAACATATCCTCAATCACTTGATTCACCCTCTCTGTTTTCCCATCTGATTCTGGATGATAAGTTGTGCTAAAATTCAAATTTGTTCCAAATCCATTAAATAATCCTTTCCAAAAATTTTAGGTAAATTTTGGATCTCTGTCAAACACAATTGTCTTGGGTATGCCATGTAATCTACCAATTTATTTCATATAAACATCAACTATGTTGACTGCCTTGTGAGTGAGCTTAACTGGAATAAAATGGGCAGCCTTAGTAAGCTTATCCACCACTACTATCATAGAATCATGTTGATTGTTTGTTCTGGGCAGTTTGGTGATGAAATCCATGGTTACCACTTCGCACCTCCACTCAAGAATGGGTAATGGTTGTAGCAAACCAGCTGGGTGGCTATGCTCAGCCTTTACCTTTTGACATTCCAAACATTTGGAAATAAAATAAGCAACCACTTTCTTCATGCCTGGCCAATAATATTGGATTTTGATAGCTGCAATAGTTTTCTGATAACCTGGGTGCCCAACATAAGGTACATTATGCATTTATCCCAATATCATATTTTTCAATTCCTGGGAATTTGGTACATAAATTCTTCCCATGTACATGAGAATTTCATCATTGTCTAGCTTGTATTCTTTAATTTTATGTTGCAAATTACCTTGCTGTAATTTTTCCACTAATTCCTTGTATTGCAAATCCAAATTTGTAGCCTCTATAATTCTATGTTTCAAATCTGATTGGTACATGCTAATGGTTGTAGCATGTATCCCATGCACTCTTCTACTGAGTGCATCAATCACTTTGTTCTCTTTCCCCTTGATATGCCTTATATCAAAGTCATATTCACTTAGAAATTCTAATCATCTGCTTTGCCTAGCATTTAAAGATCAAATAAATATTTCAGACCATTATGGTCTGTCCTCAGTTCAAACCTTTTTCCCATGAGGCAGTGTCTCCATTTCCTCAAGCCATGAACTATGGTTTCCAACTCTGAATCATGAGTGGCATAGTGTCTTTCATGCTCCTTCAACTTTCTTGATTCATAACATATAACAAACCCATTTTGATTGAGGACTCCACCGAGTCATTCCTTACATGCATCTGTGCATACAATGAAGTCATCATTTGGGTCTACAATACTTAGTATTGGAGCACCTATTAATAATTGTTTCAAGTGTTGGAAACTCTTTTCACAATCCAATGTCCACTGAAACTTCACACCCTTCTTTTGTAAGGAAGTGATTGGGTGTGCAATCTTTGAGAATCCTTCAATAAATCTCATATAGTAGCCTGCAAGGCCCATGAATGATCTGACCTCTATCACGTTCTTTGGCGTTGACCATTCTCTAATGGCTTCTATCTTCTCAGGATCCACTGCTATCCCATCCTTTGAGATGATATGTCCCAAATAATGAATTTGCCTCTGATAAAATAAGCACTTTCTCACCTTGGCATACAAATGATGCTCCCTTAATACTTGTAACACCATTCTCAAATGATTCTCATGCTCTTCTTCTGACTTAGAATATATAAGAATGTCATCCAAAAATACAATGAAAAACTTGTCTAAATATTCTTGGAAAACACCATTCATTAAGCACATGAAAACAATGGGTGCATGTGACAACCCAAATGGCACCACTGTGAACTCATAATGACCATACTTTGTCCTAAAGGTGGTCTTGCTAATATCTTCCTCTTTAATCCTTACCTGATGGTATCCTGACTTGAGATCTATCTTTGAAAATATCTTTGCATCTTTCAATTGATCAAAGAGATCATCAATCCTTTGTTGATTAAGATTGGTTGTCATTGATGTCAACCCTTGAAGAAAGACCCATAGCACAAAGGTTTGGGTAATGGACCCAATAGTGTTTGATGTAAATATGACTCATTATTTTTTTTTCATGGTTGATAAGAAGTAAATATGGATGAACTCCAAAGTGGTCCCCTTATGGTGAAAGCCCTCACGGGAAGACACTTTGTGGAGTAAGAGAACCCATGCTTAATTGTGGAATAATGAGATTAAGGAAATTTAATTTGTCAAGGAAAATATCCTAAATGGATAGTGCTTGTCATGTCATTTCCGGTGGCATGTGGAACGTCACATAATTCCTCACGGTTAGAGAGTTATGGCCATGAGAAGTTGGAGACCCCAGGTTTGGGTAATGGACCCAAGTTTGTTTGATGGGTAACGGTATGAGTTATGATATATTTTTAGACAATACTATTCTATATGGATATTAC
>ML779523.1:400526-455314 GCA_009831015.1 Picea engelmannii
AGGTAACCAAGGATATCTAAACCGGAATTCTAAGTGAAGGTGAAGAAAAGAAGGCCGAAATGCAAGGAAGGATAAATTCTTTTGATGGTGCTTTCTAAGGTATGTTATTTACAGGTCATCTCACCATTTTCGCTATAACTTTTGTTCTATAATGATTCAGACCGTGAAATTTCTATGAAAGTGAGAAAACATATCCAAGTATATTAAATCAAGAATATATCACCACATGGACGAATTTCTCAATTTTCCCATGAATTTAACAATAGAAATTGGGGCTTTTTCCCGATTCTGCACCATTGTTGTTACTTTCTACCATGGACGCTCTACAACTCAAAATTTGGCAACTTCGAAATAAATCCTCTGTGAAATTTTTCTTCAACTCAACTTGTTCAGCCCATCCAGGCTCAGTGTTGAAAACTGAAGCTCTGATACCATATTGTAACGTCCCCGACCACCCAGGCTAGGCCACGATACACCAAAGAATGCTTTCGTTCTCTCTGTGGAACATATTGTAACATACCCAGAATCCAACTGAGATATGCCAGATAATTTTTTTGAACTGCATGCAATTAAAATATATACACACAGAACTCTTGCGGAACATTATATATAAAACATAAATAGACAAATACATTTCGTAAATGCACGGATTCATACTAAAATAACAATAAACATATACATGCAACATATATACAAGAAATACCCACAAATATAATGACAGTTATAACCACACATAATATAAACTCACAAAAATAAACATGTAAATAATAATGCAACTTGTAAATTTATCACACAATTGACACTTATCTTAGTAATAATATCACCAACTGCGTGCATACCTTCCACAAACCTCCCAGCCTTAGACCGCACTGCTCATCACTCTCGGAAGTGGGTCACCCTGAGCTGGGACTAAACTCAACCCGGGTAAAGGGATTCCTAACCAGGATAATGGTTCATATACAATAGGAAAGACTCTGTCACAGGTGCCAACTCAAATAACAACCTACATTCCCTCATTCCCCACATGCCTGTCCCACCCCAGGAATTGTGCCCCTTCTCTGCTCAACAGTCCTTCAGCTGCCCCACTTCCTTTCCAGGATTCAGCAATAGGCCGGATAGGAAGACTTAGAGAACTGTAGTTGCAGTTCAACACCTTTAGGAAATCAATTCCCAACAATTCTCTCACCCAGAGAGAAATGGATCACGGGCCTGACAACCTGCCTCTTCAATATCACTCAGGCCTGACAACCTACCTCTTCAATATCACTCAGGCCTGACAACTTGCTTCTTCAGTCCAACTCCCAAGATGACTAGCTACACAAACAAGTATGGCTATGGACACAATTTCGGGTATAGTCATGAAGGTACGAAGGATAACTCAATGAATGTGTGAATGATGATGGAGTGCTTGACTGTGTGACTGAATGATGGAAGGAATGAATGATAAAATGAACTAAGGCCCAACAATATGTATGCATGTCCCCAACTTGACACTTGTCATGTTGGGAGCTACTTTGGCCCACGTGTCCCCATCTTTAGAACTTAGGATAAAATAATTATCCATACTTTATACTTTAAGAAATATTAATATAATATTCCTTTTTGGCTTAAGCTCCCTAGATTATCCCCTTTTCCTTAACTTTTAGCCCCCACCCTTTCCCTAACTAGTGGAGTTTAGTCCCCCATACTCTTTTATCATGGTCGGTTTGCACGCAACAATGTATTTTATATTAATGATGAGACATATACAAAAATATTCACACTGGCCTTTAACATCTAGGCTCTCTGGCCTAATTCAAAAAATAATCATCCTATCTTATAATAACTGTCTCACCAACCTATAAAACACATTATATACACAAAGGCTCCCTAGCCTCAAAATTGCGCATGGTATCCTGGAATATGCACACTTCATCATTTTACTGTGTAGTATATGTGCGCATTATGCCATGAAAGGTGCATACAAAAATGATATCCAACAACTCACCAGCTTAAGTACATTTTCATTAACATTTACAATTGGGTTCGACTGAGGGATATTACATCATCAATTTTCCTTATTGGCTACTATTCAGAGGATCTTTTTCATGTACTGCTTGCATATGACACACACAAAAGACACACAGGGTCGTTGGTTCGTGAACATTTATTCATCTGATTTCCTCCAAATCATCAAGCTCCTGCTTTGTACCTCATGTTGAATGATGAGAGATGACTTAATTCTCTCCTTTCAGTGGGTCTCCTTCCATCGAATTTAGCCCATCTATTCTGGAAATGAGACGTAGAGTCCTATGATTACCTAGAGGCTTAGAGTTATTAGTGGCAAGTTCTCCTGCCATCGACAGTTAGGAATACATCAATGTTCCATGATCGATGGATTATTCAAGTGTTTGACCCCGACACCTTTATTCACACTTGTAAGAATGTACTCGGTGCCTTGATACCTACTTTCATTATTGGTAGGTTGTCTCGCGTTTGTTAACGATATACCTTAATGACCGGTAATCAAACAAAGTCTCATTGTGTTCGACCTCAACTCCTTTATTCACATGATGTAGACTTGAACATTTGGTGGATCATGTAGAAGACTTGAAGGTATCAGTTCATAGTCACAACTTTCTTGAGCTATTGCTATCTTTCATTGGACCAATACCTATATGACTTCAATGACCATGGGAGATCAGATCGTACTCCATTGTATACAAACATATTTAGATTGATTTTTATATTGGTTTCATTGGGCCTTGTTCATGACTATGACATCCTTTGGCATGTAGCCACCTTTTTATTTCCTACTCATGGCCATGAACATATGTTTGGTATATTTTCACATGGATCTGCAGTGTAATTCAAATTGGCATCCATGTGTGCAAAGTCAGTACAGATTGTAAATGAGAAACTAGTTATTCTAGCTGGTCTCCATTACTCCACTTCTGGGTATTATAATTTATTTCAGCCATTGTATATACTCCTATGACCTCACACATTAGGGGGCATCTGTTATAGCAATATTTTCCTCACCCTATGCAAATTTTCTCAGAAGGCATTTTTTCATTTCCCTATAAAGAATTGAAGTCCCTTTTTACAAATCCCAGAGCTAAAAGCAGTATTTTTCCACATATACACACCCTAACAACTATAAAACATGCGTATACATAGGTTGCACCACTACAACCCACATACATCGGGTTTTGTGCCCAAAATTAAAAAAATGGTGTTAGGTTTCCATGTCACGTCGTAGGATCCATGATCCTTGACCTTCTAAATACTGGAAATGTTCTGACTCGACCCTTCAGTTCCACTTGAAAGCCATAAATGGGCCATATCTGAGCTATGGAAAAGAGGAGAATAATTCAACTTTGAGAGAAAAGTTACTCCAGAGAAATTATCACTTCATATTGAGTCTGCATCCCTTTGTCCTTTTAAGTTTGAACACATTGTTCAGCCCCCAAGCTCTTCCCTACTTGATTGAGAACCTCATTGTCTCTCTTATATGAGCTTGCCTTTGGTGGAGGATTGAAGTGGTGGAGGCCCAGATGGAAGGGACTTAGTTTCTCGGTTCTGAACCATGCCAACACAGAAGTTTGTAATTCATTCACTTCTACTGATTACATTTTAATAGAAATACTCTTTTCTTGTCCAATTAATGTCTTGCAAATATTTTAATTGTTATTCCATGGGAATATTTGTTATGATTATTGATGGATTATGCTATTGAATATGCTAAATTTATAAATTATCACCATATCCTTGCATTTCTTAGTTGTTGAGGACAAGTTGCAGGTGTATTGCTTTGATTCAAGTGCTCAATGGTGGACTTCATCAAATGTCTAAACGAGGTAGGATATATATTTTGGCTTGTTAGCATATTTTCTTATATAGCATATCTGAGATTAGAGTTGGTTTCTGCAGTCATTTTCGTTTGTTTTGGTTTACCCCTAACCATGGACAGAGTTTCCTCTTAACAATGTGTTCACAATAACACAAATATTTGGTCTAGTGTTGACCAAATACATCAAGGACCCTACCAACTACCTATGTATCTTGGGATCCACCAACTTTGAATATGAAGTGTCAATCTTCTTCATACTGGTAATCATAGGTGTAGCCATCGATTTACAGTCCTCCATCCTGAATCTCCTCAAGATCTCTACTGCATACTTCCCTTATCTAAGGAAGATCTCTCTTCGATACCTGCCATACCTATAACCCAAAGAAATAATGCATCAAGCCAATGTCCTTCATATCAAACTCACTAGACAAATCTACTTTGCACCTTGCAATAAGCACCTCTAGACTTGTGAGAAATAAATCATCAACATATAGAACCAAGATGAGAGTATCCTCTCCGACAAGTATGAAACACAAGTTAGGATCCACCTCACTCTTGGTAAATACCATACTCTACAAGTATCCATCGATCCTGGAGTACCATGCCCTGGGTGCCTGTTTGAGTCTGTACAAGGCTTTCTTAAGCCTACACACATGGGAATCCCTCCCATGTACCTCAAATCCCTGAGGTTACTCTATATATACTTCCTCCTCAATGATATCATTGAGGATGGTGTTTTCACATCCATCTGATGTATCCTACACTTCATAATTGAAGCAATAGAAATAACATATCAAATAGAAGCATACTTGGAGACTGGAGCAAATGTCTCCTTGTAGTCCACTCCCTCTTTTTGGGAGAACCCTCTTTCCACAAACCTCTCCTTGAACTTCTCTATTCTACCATCTGCAACATGCTTGATCCTGTAGAGCCACCTGGAATTCACAATTGACTTCCCCTTCAATCTCGACAATATATCCCAAACATTATTTCTTATAATAGAGGTGTACACCTTTACCATGGCATCCCACCATACTTGTTGATATGCTTCTTCCTCAAAACTGGAATGCTCAACATCAATGATGCCACTCATAAGTTCCATATAGTTTGAAAAATTATTCGGAGGCCCGTGCTCTCTGACCACACTTCTAGGAGCCTCACCAACATCACTCAATGTCTGTACTAGCCACCTGGGTCTCCTAATAAGGCTGGAAGGGGCTAACTCATCCTCTTCACCTGAAGTCTGAACTGTTGGTTGTTTCTCATCCTTTAGAGCCCACTTCTCCTTATCCTTTGTCACTGCTAATGACTCCTGAGTACTCCTGGATGATAAGTTCTCTTAGAACTTCACATATCTGCTCACAACTTTATTCCTCTATGTTGGAATGAAGATACTATAATACTTTGAGGTCTCGTTCTACCCCACAAATATACCCTTCTGTCCTAAAGGCTCCAGCTTCATCCTCTTCTCCACTGACACATGGATCTAAAATAGACAACCAAAGATCCTCAAATGTCCTATATCTGGCTTCACCCCTGAGAATGCCTCCTCCAGAGTATTTCCCCCCAATATCCAATGAGGACTCCTGATCATGTATCATAGACTTGGCATAATCGATGATGGATTGAGTCTTTCTCTCTACAACCCCATTATACTAAAATTTGTATGAGACTGTCATATCCCACTTTATCCATGCCTCCTTGCATAAATCCTTGAAGTCATTGGAGGTGGGAGAATCCCAACACAAACCTGTGATAGAAATTCGCAAGGCATAAGAAGCTTCAAAGCTCAGTGAGTGTGGTCGAGGCTGGCCAGTCATGAATGATCTAGATCTTGGTTGGATTGACATGCAACGCATTCTCATCAATAGTTTAGCCTAGGCATTGGACCCTGTTCATGCCGAAGGAGCATTTTTCCAAATTTTCATATAGCTTTTGTTTCCACGGACTATGCAGAACCACTTGAATGCGTTGCAAGTGTTCTGCCTATTTCTTGTTGAAGATAAGGATGTCATCCAAATACACCACCACAAAAGAATTGGTGAAAGGCCAAAAGATATCGTCCATCATCCTCATGAAAGTTTATGGGGCATTTTTCAAGCCAACGGGCATGACCAACCATTCAAAAATACCTTCTTTGGACTTGAAGGTAGTCTTCCATACATCGGTCTGCTCTATTGGGACCTAGTGGTAGCCGCAATTTAGATCAATATTAATAAGTATTTGGCCCCCTTGAGCTAGTCAAGGAGATCATCAATTTGGGTAATCAGGTATCAGTTCTTGACTGTGATTTTATTTAGGGCATGGTAATCAATGCAAAGTCGCCAAGACCCATATTTCTTCTACACAAACATGATTGGGATTACACAAGGTGGTGAGATTGGGTGGATGTGCCCCTTTTCGAGCAGTTCTTTGATTTGGCACTTGATTTCCTCATTTTATAACAAAGAGTGATGATAGACTAGCCCATTAGGTAGCAGTGCACCGGGGGTCAGATCGATTGAGTGATTGACCTAAAAGTGCAGATGTACCCAGTCGGTGAGGAGAAGATGTCTATGTATTCTTCCATGACCTTATCCACTTGCTTTTTCTCTGTGGAGAGACATGTCATGGAGGCCATGGATGTGGCTACAACCTTCCACTCGCTTTGAGCTTGAATCATGAATAATACAAAATTCTCGGTTTGAGAGATGACCTTCTTGCATTGCTTGGAAGAGATAAAGGAAATGGTGCTAGATGGGACTACCTCTAGTATTCTGTATAAGTTATTGTCCAAAGTAATAATAACAGTACGAGCCTAGACTCATCTATAGCATGACGTTGAAATAAATAAGGTTTTCCCAAAAGAACATCAAAAACTTCAAGGGGGGCGACATCACACAATACCTCATCTTTGAAGGGCTTGATGTCGTAGGCCAAGCGAATCTGTTGGATGACATGGAGATCCCTTCCTTAGTGGGGCCATCTGATGGTGTATGGTTGTGGGTGTGGTGATGTTGATAGAGAAAACCTCTTGACGACCTCTGCTAAGATGAGGTTCTCCTAGATACTACTATCAACGATGAAGTGCAGTGGAGTACCCTTCACCAACATCTGTGAATGAAAGAGGCACTCACCTTCCTCTGGTTCATCAGGTTCATCGGGCTGGACCTTGTTGGTGGTATAAATGGTGGTACTATGTTCTACATCAATGATTCATCCCCCTTTTTGGTTCTGACTCAAAGTTGAATCCTGCATCTGATTCAAATGATTTCACCTCAGCCACCAATGACTACATTGAGCGGCATTCATTGATGTTATGTCAGGGGCTCTTATGGAACTCCCACCACTTCTGAGTTCCTTTCTTTGTCTTCCCATTGTCCTTATTTGTTTGTTGTTTGGATTGGTTGTCCTGCAACTATCTATCCTTTCTCTGGACTTTTTTCTATGGGTTGGGGCCGCCTTTTCCCTGCTTCCACTATGAGGGGTTTGTAGACCCAAACTGTCTCATCTTTTGTTTGAGCTTATGCTCGATTTTGATAGAATATTGATAGGCTGCACCCAAGGGTGAAATATCTAGAAACTCCATTTTTGTCTGGATGTATCTATGCATACCCCCATGGTACTTGAGCACCAGATGGTTCTCAGAGTCTTTGATACCCAACTTGGTGTGCAAGGTATGGAAGATATTTGTGAACTCTGGCACTGTTTGGTCCCTTTCGTGCAGGAGTGTGGTCCATTTTGTATATAAGTCATCATAAATTCCAACGGGGTAGTATTTTTCTTTAATAACATCCCTGAAAAAGGCCCAGGAAGGTGAGACTGCAAAAAATGGAGATTCCTCTATTTTCTTTTTCTCACAGAAACTCTCCCATGAATATTTGACATGGGGGATGACCTCAAGGAGCGCAAATGTAATCTTTTCTCTATCTAAAAAGTTTTGGACAGAAAAATACCCTTCTAACAAATTTAACCATTTGTCTACAACATTTGCATTTATCTCACCTTCAAATATAGGAATATCAAATTTGATTTGTACCTTGAATGGGTCGGTGCAACCACTCGAGGAAGATGCGTCACTTGTCAAAAACCGTCGAAGGATTTGAAAAAATCTATCCACCATCTCATTTCTCTGTTGCTCGAGGGATTCCTCGAGTAATACTTTGAAAGGATCTCCTGTCCCGTCATATTTCTTTTCTCCCGCCATGGAAGGTTTCTTGGGTGTGCGAGAGAAGTTGTCCTCAAGAGAAACAAGATTGAGACCCAACTCTCTATACCTTGACATCATTGGGGAAATGCACTAAAAACAACAAGGAGAAGACCGCTTTGATACCATTGATCCATATTTATGAATAGAATCCCAACATAAACCTATGATAGAAATTCGCAAGGCATAAGAAGCTTCGAATCTCAGTGAGTGTGGTTGGAGCTGACCAGTAACGTATGATCTGGATATTGGCTGGATCGACATGCACCCCATTCTCATCAACAATGTAACCTAGGTACTAGACCTTGTTCATGCCAAAGGAGCATTTTTCCAAATTTGCATATAGCTTGTGTTTCCCCAGAGTGTGCAAAACCTATTGAATGTGCTGCAAGTGTTCTGCCCAATTCTTGTTGATGATGAGGATATCATCCAACTACCACCATAAAAGAATTGGTGAAAGGCCATAATATATCATCCATCATCCTCATGAAAGTTTATGGGGCGTTTCTCAAGCCAAAGGGCATGAACAACCATTCAAAAATGCCTTCTTTGGACTTGAAGGAAGTCTTCCATACATAGGTATGCTCTATTGGAACCTGGTGGTAGACGCAATTTAGATCAATATTACTAAAGTGTTTTTCCCCCTTGAGATGGTCAAGGAGATCATCAATTTGGGGAATCAGGTACCGGTTCTTGAATAGGATTTTATTTAGGGAATGATAATCAATGCAAATTCGCCAAGACCCATATTTCTTCTACACAAGCAGGATTTGGATTCCAAAGGGTGGTGAGATTGGGTGGATGTGCCCCTTTTCAAGAATTTCTTGGATCTGGCACTTGATTTCCTCATTTTATGATAGAGAGTGACAATATAGTAGTGCACTAGGGGTCATATTGATTGAGTGATTGACCTAAAAGTGCAGAGGTACCCCAGTCGCTGAGGAGAAGATGCCTCTGTATTCTTCCATGACCTTATCCACTTGCTTCTGCTGTGTGGAGAGACCTGTCGTGGAGGCCATGGATGTGGCTAAAACCCTCCACTTGCTTTGAGCATGAATCATGAAGAAGACAAACTTCCTGGTTTGAGAGATGACCTTTCTGTATTGCTTGGAAGAGATCAAGGAAATGGTGTTAGATGGGACTACCTCTAGTATCCTGTATAATTTTGTGTCCAAAGTAATAATAACACTACGAGGCCTAGACTCATATATAGCATGATGTTTAAATAAATAAGGTTATCCGAAAAGAACATCAAAAAATTCAAGGGGGGGGACATTACACAATACCTAATATTTGAAGGGCTTGATGTCATAGGCCAGGAGACACTGTTGGATGACATGGAGATCCCTCCCTTAGTGGAGCCATCCAATGTTGTATGGTTGTGGGTGTGTTGATGTTGACAAAGCCAACTGGTTTATGACCTCTGGTGATATGAGGTTCTTCTGGATACCGCTATCAATGATGAAGTGTAATGGAGTACCCTTCACCCACATTTATGAATGAAATAGGTGCTCACCTTCCTCTAGTTCATCAAGTTCATCGGGCTATGCCTTTTTGGTGGTATAAAGGGTGGCACTATGCTCTACATCAATGATTCATCCCCTTTACTAGTTTTGACTCAAATTTGAATCCTGCATTTGATTCAAATTCTTTCACCTCAACCACCAATGACTACTTTGAGCAGCCTTCATCGATGTTATGTCAAGGGCTCCTATGTAACTCACACCACTTTCAAGTGTCTTTATTTGTCTTCTCATTGTCCTTCTTTGTTTTTTGTTTGGACTTGTTGTCCTACAACTATCCATCCTTGCTCTGCCTTTTTTTCTGTAGGTTGGGGCCTCCTTTTCCCTGCTTCCACTATGAGGGGTTTGTAGACCCAAAATGTCCCATATTTTGTTTGAGCTTATGCTCGATTTTGATAGCATATTGATAGGCCGCTCCCAAGGATGAAATATACAAAAAATCCATTTTTTTTCTAGATGTATCTATGCATACCCCCATGGTACTTGAACACTAGATGTCACTCAGAGTCTCTGATACCCAACTTGGTGTGCAAGGTATGGAAGATATTTGTGAACTCTGGCACTGCTTGGTCCCTTTACTACAGGAGTGTGGTCCATTTTGTATATAAGTCATCATAACTTCCAATGGGGTAGTATTTTTCTTTAATAAAATCCATGAAAAAAGCCCAGGTGGGTGCGACCGCAAACAATGGAGATTCCTCTATTTTCTTTTGCTCACAAAAAGTCTCCCACCAATCTTTGACATGGGGGACGACGATAAGGAGCGCAAATGTAATATTTTCTCTATCTGAAAAGTTGTGGACAGAAAAATACCCTTCTAGCAGATTTAACCATTTGTCTACAACATCTGCATTTATCTCACCTTCAAATATAGGAATATAAAATTTGATTTGTACCATGAAGGGGTCGGTGGAGCCACTCGAGGAAGATGCATCACTTGTCGACAACCGTTGAAGGATTTGAACAAAGTTATCCACCATCTCATTTCTTTGTCGCTTGAGGGATTCCTCGAGTAACAATTTGAAAGGATATCATGTCCCATCATATTTCTTTTCTCCTGCCATGGAAGGTTTCTTGGGTGTGCGAGAAAAGTTGTACTCAAGAGAAACAAGCTTGAGACCCAACTCTCTACACCCTGACCTCGTCGGGTACATGCACTAAAAACGACAAGGAGTAGACCGCTTTGATACCAATGATCTAGATTTATGAGCGGAATGAAATGAAAACATAGATATATAATATTAACATAGAGATACAGTGAATAATTACAGAGATATAGTAAAACTTGACTTCTATTCAATAAGAAATGTGCTGAAATTGTAAAATGCAGGCTGAAACAAGCTTGCTAGAATGGTGGCAGATTGTCTCTAAGAAGCGATGTGATGGATACACTCATTCGCAAGAATATGAGTACAATGAGGATCCAAAGGCCTTTTTACATAAAAAAATGAATGCCAAAACCCCTAAACATAAAAAAAATAACCCTAGGAGATGAAGCGCCAAAAGTCATGTGGGCCCCGTTGAGGTAAGTTGGTACATCAAATTCTCGGGGTCGTGACTTTTGCATACGATCTCCATTTTAGGTGCACAATATCATGTTGGAAAGGTCTATCCGAGGAATACACATTATTCCATTACAGTCTAACTTGGTGTAATGTGCGACTATGGCGGGCCCAAAAAACATTGTTTAGGGCCTCAAAACGACCCCCAAAGTTTAGGACCCGAAAAGCTACAAACAAATTGCCAAGATAAAAAATGTAACTGCCAAGATGAAAGTTGTATGTGATCCATCTGGAAAAGGTGGGTGGCCACTGATATCCACTTATATCACTTAGTAATACCATTTAATTTCATGTTAACGAGCTTTGCATCCTTTGTTTTCTCCCGTATGGCTGCAAGTTGATCACGCACCTGTGTGATCCTCAAGATATAGTTGGTAACATTATCTAATCTAGACATCTGAACTGATCTGATTTTATTCCTTAATGTCATGTTCCAATTCATGTTCTTTCTTTGGAATAAACTTACCAAGGCATAAAAAATATCTTTGGTTGTCATGTTCTCGGTTAGGTGAGGAATGAGATGATCCTTCACCAACTCCAAGAGGAACCTCTATGATTTGATCTCCTTCTTCTTTTGAGCTTCCAAATCTACCAGATCAGTTGGTGGAGAAACTACTTGATCCATTAACTCCCAAATGTCATACTCCTTCAATGTCAAAGTAACTCTTGTTTTCCAAGATAGGAAGTTGGATTATCCATCCAATTTGTCTTCAACTCTCAACGATGTTGCTGCCATCCCTAAGACCTGATGAAATGCCCTGGAAATAACCTGTTGTTGGTGTTATAGCAATATTTTCCTCACCCTATGAAATCTTACACAGAGGGCCTTTTTCCATTTCCCTATGCAGACTTGAAGTCCCTTTTTTCAAATCCCAAAGCTAAAAACATTATTTTTCCACATATACACACCCTGCCTATATTACATCATGTGTATACACAGGTTTGACCACTACATACCATGTACATCGGGAAATGTGCCCAAAATTAAAAAATGGTGTCGGGTTTCCATGTCACGTCACAAGATCAATGATCCTTGGCCTTCCATATACTAGAAATGTTTTGACTTGACCATTTAGTTCCACTTGAAGGCTAAAAATGGCCCAAATCCGAGCTATGGAAAAGACGAGAAAGAATTCAACTTTGAGAGAAAAGTTACTCTAGAGAAATTATTCACTTCACATTGAGTCTGCATCCCTTTTTCCTTTAAGTCTGAACACATTATTCAACCCTCAAGCTCTTCCCTTATTGATCAAGAACTTCATTGTCTCTCTTATATGAGCTTGCCTTTGGTGGAGGATTGAAGTGGTGGAGGCCCAGCTGGAAGGAACTTAGTTTCTCGGTTCCAAACCGTGCTGACATGGAAGTTTGGAACTCATTCACTTCTGTTGATTATATCTTAATAGAAATACTCTTTTCTTGTGTAATTCATATCTCACAAATATTTGAATTGTTATTCCATGGGTGTATTTGTTATGAATGTTGATGGATTATGCTATCGAATGTGCTAACATTATATATTATCACCATATGATTTCGTTTCTTGGTTTTTGAGAACTAGTTGCAGGTATATTGCTTTGGGTCAAGTGCTCAATGGTGGACTTCATCGAACGTCTAGGCGAGGTAGGCCTTTTATCTTGTCCTTCTAGCATATTTATTGATATAGCATACTTGAGATTAGATTTGATTTCTGCATTCATTTCCATCTGTTGTGGTTTACTCCTAGCCATAGAGAGATTTTCCTCGTAACAGAGTTGGTGACCATATTGGGGAAAATAATCTTCTTTTTTGGGGTTTGGAGTGTTTTTTTCCTTAGATTTCTCTCGTTAATATTGAATTTATTCTCGTATGATTTCTTGACATCCTCTGTTCACTCTGAATCTGAGTTTCTTAGCCTTCTCCTTAGCCTAGCTATGTTTTGAAACATATACTTGGGTTTTTGCTTGACAGTCGCGTACATACATGTGTTGTACTTCTGCAAGCTACATACATATGCGCTTTTCTCTTGAACAATCGCGTACATCAACCTTTGTTGCTTGATTGCTGGGTTTGGTGGTTGCTGGGTAGGTTTTGATGATTTTTGAGTCTTCTTGGGTCTTTGTGGTGACTGTTAAGTTTCTGTGGAATGACAAGAAACCTATCTTTGGTTGAATTTTTGGGCAATGCCTTTCTCATCATCTTTTTCATTTTGATTGTCCTTGCACTTTGGAATGGGTATTTTTCTCCTTGATATCCTACTTGGGTTGTCTCTGTCTATACATAGTAGAGTCTTTATTTCAAGTTGTTGTTCAGTCCTTGCATTTTCATTCTCTTATATTTAAAATACAAAAGTATTAGGCATTTTAAATTGATTGGCATTTTTATCTCTTGAGTCTTTGTCATTTATCTTAGTGCATGTAAATAAAGATTGCATTTTATTTAGAATTGCATAATTGAATTGAAAATTGCATTTTTGAAAAGCATATCATTTATTGGAAATTGAAGTTAGGACTTTACATTGTATTCATATACATTTATTTTACTTGATGAGTCATAACATCACTAGTTTCACGACCACACCTTTTGAGTAAGCAAGGCCATTAAAATTTACGTTATGATTTAAAATTGATTAGTAATGATTTTATTTTGTAGGGTGCACAAACTAGCTTAAGATTTAGAGCCTTGGAATAGGATTTTTTGAGTAAATGTCTCCAAGGCTATTAAATAAACATATGTGTATAACTAAGGGAGTGGAGAAATCCATAGTATAATTGGTAATTTCAGGAGGCTCCGCTTACACCGGATTTAAGCACGAGGTCACGTGAAGTTGGTTGAAGGGATACCCCCCTGATACCTTCTTAGCGTCAGATACATTTCTGGGGATCTATTTGTATATGGGGATCTTGCTAGTTCCCTGACCTTTGTGAGAGGTGGTGCTTTAAAGGTTTTGGGCTTTGCTACCCTGCCCATACAATGGACCTGACTTACGAATGTTTGCCTGTGCATCGGTTATACCATGGTTTCTTAGTTTATTGACTTTGGTACCACATAGGTTACTTGTAGGGTTTATTTTGTAGGTACCCTGGGTTAGATAAGGATTGGACAACACATAAACTTTATGGAGGATTACCTCTCTGGGGGGATTTGACTGACTAGTTGTTAATCCCACAACGACCCTTATAATTAATTATGTTTCCTCCAATATTTAGAAGTGGAGTCTTAGGCCCCTCTAGGGCAAGGCATACCTACTTTATAGAGGGATGTCCCTTTCAGCCAATTTATCATGTTTGTGTGCATGTTGGTCGTTTGATTATTTTCGGTGTGTTCTTTAATTATTAGTAGACCTTTGAGATTTTATACCGTGATTTGAGTTGTCATGGATGGTGGAGTTCCCGTAGCTCCCTCCTTTACTGCTACCCCCCTTTGACGTTCACACATTTCATGGGGATGAATCCATCCGATTTTCATAATGGTATGAAAAATTACAACACTCAGTCCATGCCTTGGGTCTGTACTCATTTTCCTATTGATATGCCAAACATACCTTCACCCGTCCCATCCTCTCCCTAGCCCATTTATATGCATCCTATTTTTGGATCTGGAGGCACCATGGCCCCACCATATACATCTTCATTTGATAGGAGTCATGTCCCTCAACCAACTTTCACTGTGGGAGGTTGGAATCTCCCCTCTTATGGATCCAATCCTAGCCATGTTTTTTCAGGAGACAGTACTCAAATGGGTGGTTATTCTACTTATTACACCCCATCTATGTATCCTTCATCCGCCATGCCAGTTCCTACAAACACTTTTCCCATGGTAGGTCCACATATGTCCTTTGGTATTTCATATAGAGGGAACCCATTTTCTGGTACAAGGCACCCTCTTCATGGGGCCCCTTCACATGGAGAAACATATATCCTCACTTGAATAATCCGTATCATACTTTTGTCTCTTCACAAACATCTGCTTCAGTGATAATGCCTGTACAAACCTCTATGGATCAATTAGGTAGAGGATACTATCTTTTCAGACAAGGACATGGTGTAAACTAGGATCCTTCCTAGCCTGCAATGTCTCAAATCCAGTCTTTCCTAGGACCTTGGTCTCAAATTCCACAACAAACCACTGTTGCTAGTTCAGTCGCTGTCGGTCACACTAGATATCCATCACCAACTTTTGTTAATCATGTTGGATATTGGTTGACAACTTCTGCAAGTCATGTTGAAGACCAACAACTAGCCACTGCTAGTCATGCTAGGGGCATCACTCTAGTCTCCATGAGTCATATCGACATCAGATATCCAACCTTTGTACATCATGTGGGAGATGAATCTCCAACCTCTACCAGTCACGTTGAGAGCATGTCGCCAGCCATTGTAAATAAAATTGGGGGAATTCATATGGTTGAGAAGCCTAGACGTGTCAAACATAAGCCCAAGTTCCTTTGCAAGAATTTCGAAGGAGATCACCTCAATCGTTTGTTTCCTGCTACTGTCGGGATATTGAAAGCATGGTTCTTACTTGGGGTCCCTTCAGGTTATGAGGTGTCTGTGGTTTTTCCACACTTTGTTTCTCCTTTTATTGACATGGCAGTCATGTCGATGCAATCCTCGCTTGACCACACGCCCATTTTTTAGGGTGATACGTCTCCTAAAATTGTTCCCATGCATCCTATTCAACCAATGGTCGAATAAGTGGTCATACCGGTGCAACCTCCAGTCAATCAAACTCTTCTTTTGGAGGGTGATGCATCCTCCAACCATGTCATTAACATTTCTAGTACTGAACCTTTTGAACAAAAGAGAGTTTTACTCTCCTCGAGCACTCTCCCTCCAAGTCCTGAAGAGGTTCTCTTTGACTGGAATGGTCTTTTGGGGTATCCAATGCCTCCTCTTATGCCTTTGCAAGTAAGAGACATTATCCGATATATCATGGAGAAGGTAACCTCCACTAGCACTTTATCCTCCTCGAATTGGAGAGCTTTGGGTTTTCCCAATATTGTGTCCGCTATTCGTAAGATACTGACCTTTCACAGAAGTCCAACACGGGAGCCTTGACCTCACCCATGACATGCCTCCTAGAAACCCCCCAACGAGTCTAATTTAAGCTCTTTTTCAGACTTGTCCAAAAAGAGAAAATATTGCTGAGTGAATTTGTCTCTTTCACACTCGTTAATTGGATTTGAAAGATCGTGAGTCTTAGTTAAGCTCTTTTTCGACTCATCTTCAAAAGGAAAAAAGATTGCCGAGTGAACTTGTCTCTTTCACACTCGTAAATTGGATTTGAAAGGACGTCTATTTGGTACAAGTTTATCCATTTTTCAAACCAAGTAGACTAAGATTACGAAAAAGGACATTTTTTGGTGTTAAGTTGTGATTGCATCTCATGCCCTTGCTTGCAGTATTGAGCCTATTGTCGGTTCTTGATTTGTGTTATAAACCATTTTCCTCAATATTTTTTCATCCTCAAACCAAGCACAACCTTGTTTATGTCCTTCGCAACTTGACATCCTATACCTAGGAGGGAACATTCCCCTGAGTGTCCATCTCCCGCATGCACCTCCTTGCATTGAGCATAGGTATGTTCCATTGTTGGAACTAGTTTTTCTTACTTGTGACACTCCTTCCCTCCTCTGTATCATAGAATTCATTTGACTATGAAAAAACAAAAAAATATGGGTGGTAAGGGAGTATTATCTTATATTGGCAGCAGTTGTGTCTCCTTTGAACAAAGCACAAATTTTTTGAGCCCACTTTTCATCATAATTTTGGGTTTAGCATGCCCTTAGGAAGATGAGATTGTTACATAGAGTTTACTCCCCTGATTGGTTACTCTTCCAGTCCCTATGGAGAGTTTGATTGATGCCTCTAGCATCTCATGGTTTCATCAGTGAGTCTTTGCTGCCAGAGTCTTCCATATGTCTCATGCTCTTGTTCAAAGGATGTCTATAAACCTGTGTCATCCATTCCTCAGAACTCTTGAATTTGCATGTCGGCCATACCCTCAGTTTGTCTCAAAATCACATGAAGTTGTAGTCCTATTACGCACCCTGGTCCTACTTTCCTCATTGGTAGGTAACCTTGAACCCAACATTCAACATTTCATCATTAGTCATTGAATGGATGGTTTCCCTTGTGTTTGATGACAAGACATCTATTCACACATTGGGATTCATGCAGTGTATTGGATTCCATTAGCCTTATTGGTGGTTTCCTTGCATTTCTCAGCATTTTTCCTCATTGTATTCTATTCAAAGGGTCTTTTTCGTGTATCGTTTGCACCTGGCACATGCGAAAGACACACAAGGTCGTTGGTTCGTGAACATGTTTTTTGTCCGATTTCCTCCAAATCATCAAGCTCCTGCTTTGTACCTTGTGCTAAATGCTGAGAGATGACTTAATGCTCTCCTTTCAGCGGGTCTCCTTCCATCAACTTCAGTTCATCTATTTTGGAGATTAGACCTAGAGTCCAATGACTACTTAGAGGCTTGCATTCATTAGTGGCAAGTTCTCTCACCATCAACAGTTGGGAATACATCAATCTATCATGATCGATGGATTCTTCAAGTGTTTGAAAGTGACTCCTTTATTTACACTTGTAAGAATGTACTCGGTGCCTTGATACCTACTTTCATCATCAGTAGATTGTCTTGTATTTGTTAACGATATATCTCAATGACCAGTAATCAAACGAAGTCTCATTGTGTTCGACCTAAACTCCTTTATTCACATGATGTAGACTTGCACCTTTGGCAGATTGTGTAGAAGACTTGAAGACATCAATTTATAGTCGCAACTTTCCTGATTTGTTGCTACTTTTCATTGGACCCGTACCTGTGTGACTTCAGTGATCATGGGAGATCAGATTGTACTCCATTGTATACAAATATCTTCAGATTGATTTTGATACTGGTTTTACTGGGCCTTGTTCATGACTATGACAACCTTTGGCATGTAACCACATTTTTATTTTCCTATTCATGGCCATGGACAATTGTTTGGTATATTTTCACATGGATCTGTAGTGTGATTCAAATTGGCAGCCATGTATGCAAAGTCAGTACATATTGTAATGAACAACTAGTTCTTCTAGTTGGGTCCCCATTACTTCACTTCTGGGTTTTATAATGTATTTTGGCCATCGCAGATACTCCACATATACTTCACTTCTGGGTTTTATAACATTATTTTTCCACATATACGCGCCCTGCCTATATTACAACATGTGTATACACAGGTTTCATCACTACAACCCGCATACATCAGGAAATGTGCCCAAAATTAAAAAATAGTGTCAGGTTTCCATGTCACGTCACGAGATCAATGATCCTTGGCCTTCCATATACTGGAAACATTCGGACTCAGTCCTTCAATTTCACTTGAAGGCTATAAATGGGCCAAATCTGAGTTATGGAAAAGAGGAGAAAGAATTCAACTTTGAGAGAAAAGTTACTCTGGAGAAATTATTCACTTCACATTGAGTATGCATCCCTTTTTCCTTTAAGTCTGAACACATTGTTCATCCCCCAATCTCTTCCCTTATTGATTGAGAACTTAATTGTCTCTCTTATATGATCTTGCCTTTGGTGGAGGATTGAAGTGGTGGAGGCCCAACTGGAAGGAACTTAGTTTCTCGGTTCCGAACCGTGCTGACACATAAGTTTTTAACTCATTCACTTCTTCTCATTATATCTTAATAGAAATACTATTTTCTCATCCAATTAATATCTCGCAAATATTTGAATTGTTATTCCATGGGCGTGTTTGTTATGAACATTTATGGATTATTCTATTGAATTTGATAACATGACATATTATCACCATATCCTTGTGTTTCTTCATTGTTGAGAACTAGTTGCAGGTATATTGTTTTGGGTCAAATGCTCAATGGTGGACTTCATAGAACGTTTGGGTGAGGTAGGCCTTTAATCTTGTCTTTCTAGCATATTTATTTATATATCATACTTGAGATTATATTTTATTTCTGCAATCATTTCCATCTATTGTGGTTTACCCCTAGCCATAGAGAGATTTTCCTCGTAATAGTTGGAAAACTACCCCTATACTGATATGGATTCCCTTCAAAGCATGTAATTTGATACCATGATTAAATTCTTACTCCATCACCTAGGTACTTTTCTATATAGTGATTTCCTTACTGCAATCAGATTAGTAGCTCACAAAACAATAATACACTATTAAAATATTCAACTCAATATCATGCAGTTGAAGCATAAAGTAGGAAACCAAATCAAGCACACATGAACACCAGTATTTTTGGGTAGATACCCTGGAGGAAAACACCGGAGGGGAAACCAATGGTGAAAATCATTTTATTATACTAAAATTAGGGCTCTTGTAACAGGGATTATGGCCCACTAAGAGAAATACAATTTCAGAATAACCTAGAAAGTTATGACCTGTTATACGACCAGTTATGGCATGATTTTCGAGGTATCCATGACTTGGCCTTCTGTGACCCACATATATCTGTGACTGTCTCCACTATGACCCGTGGATGTGTATGAAAATATATGTACAATCCAACACTCTCCTATGGCTTACTTCGACTGAAACCCACCTTCGTATGCCTCTGTTCTCTCTTCTCCTTGACTTATATGATCTCTAGATGAAAGTCCTTCTTAACCTATACAAGATCTTGAACACTGCAATACTTTGTGTGTTGATTGTCTTAACACAAATCCTGTCAAGTGTATTTCTCCTTCACCCTATCCTTGGTTTTATAATCGTGAGTTACAATCTATTTCTAATATCACTAGAGATTAAGATTTCATGTGAACACTGCATGCTAATATTACCTATTAAGTAGTTTTAGTACTTTACTCAAATAAATGAATTAACTAATAACATAATTAATTAATAAAATAAATTTACTTTAATAATTCCTTCAACAAAAGTAAATTCAAGAGTAGAAGGATTTGGACAATTTCCACACGTTTAGACACATAGACTTGTGCAGAAATAGCTCTCTTATGCTACCACTAACATCAACATCTCAGTCATACTTGGATCCTTGGGAGTACTTGGTTGTCCTTGAGAATTATTTCTGAAAAATGGTGGCTTAGTCCCCTTCTTCCTATGTTCCATCTTTCTTTTCTTATTCTCTTCCCAAGCCATTTTGAAAGTCGATATTCCACTTTGTTGATCATAGAGACATTTAGCTCACCTTATGGTTTCCTCCAATGTCTTGGGGTCATCATATTGTATCTTGTCACTGATAAATTATGGAATCCCACTCAGGTACCTCTGAATTTTAACTTTCTCATTCTTTATGAATGCAACATATTTGAACATCTCTAAGAATCTTCTTTCGTACTCATATATTGTCATACTCCCAAGCTTGAGTTCAAAGAACTCCTTCATTTTCTTATTATAGTATCACTTGGTTAATTATTTCTTTTGAAAATACCTTTTAAACTACCTCCAAGTAACCTTATTCTCATCAGTTTGATGCACTTTCACAAATTGATCCCACCACATTGATGCTTTTCCCTTTAGTTGATAAATGTCAATTCTCCCTTCTTCCTGCACATAGTAATTATGAAAATGGAAGTACTTCTTCATGCCCAGTAGCTAGGTCTCCGCATATTCATCCTTCTTTTGCTCACCATTTATCCCTAATCTTATTCATTTCTCCCTGTAGCTCTTCCACCCCAATCCTTCTCTTATACTTTATGATAAGAGATGGACTTGAATTAATGCACACTTTCTTAAATGAATTCTTTGGTGAGTGATGGTGATGCATGTCAACACTTTTTGTTTTTCTTCTCTCATCATGAGACTTGCGACTCCTTGACTTGCTTGACTTTGTCTTCTTATCCATTTTATTTTCTATTATGTCCAAGCTTTGCATCAACTTGATATTGAGGCCATCTTGTTACTCCTTGGATTTCATAAGCCTCTCATTATCATCTTTATAACTTTGGACATATTTTTCAAGCAGTCCCTTTATGGTTTTTACCAAGATTATGTGCTCCTCCTTGCCTTCTCTATGCTCATTGGATTATGTACTATCTATACCCATACCGATATTCAAACCCTCGAATCCATCATCATGATCGTAAGTTCTATGCACATCTTCCATGCTTTTGACTCTCTTCATTGATTCTATCATGATCCAATCAATGTTAATTATACAAAATGTGTAGGCAATAATATTTGTTAGAAAAATTCATGTGACAAATTTATGAAAACTCTGCACAATTTTTTCAGAACCCTTTCTTCTGATTTCTTGGATGATTTTAACGTCCTAATTTAAAAATTTTGGGCGAATAATTGGACTCCTTTGTCCAAAAATTTCCTATTGATTCCTCCCTTATGTAGTTCTAAGTCTTGCATAATAAATTATGGTCATTTAGAATTCAACCAAATACCCTTTTACTCTTTCTTTCTTCTTTAGGAATCCCGTGTGCACACTGGTATTCAACACATTCCAATGCACAATGTCAATATTTAAAATATACACCATGTATCAATATTACATGTGCACCACTAGTTTTTCTCTGCACAACCCCAAATTTAAGTGCACAAACCCATGAACTATTATGTTTTGCACATTTCCAGATCCACACCCCGCAATGTCAAAATTTAGTGCACACACTTGTAGATTCTTATTTTATGTGCACCATGGTCATGCTGTAATTCCAAATTCTCTAAATTTTTCCTTAAGTATATACTCGGCCCATGCAATCTCAGTTTTTAAATCGGGGCTTTGATACCAATCTGTAACGTACCTAGCCTCCTAGCTGGGACCCGTTACCACATTGTAACATCTCCACTACTACAAACTCCCTAAATTCATCTCTAATACCAACCTATAATGTTCCCCGTTACCATCACTAACAAATTCCTTGATACCACTTTGTAACATCCCCAACTTACTGTTGAGTGATGCCACTCCAAAAATCTAGTATGTTTAATTCTACACTATAACGTTAATATGCGCAAAAACATGTGAGGTAATGCGCACGATCCCAAGCTGGATCATGCCACACAAAATTTTCTCTTCAGACACCAATTATAATAGTGGAATTAACACATAATACAAGTGCACACATAATCATTCAGTGCACACAAGTATTACTTCACGTGTAACCACTCTGAACACATGAATACTACTGCGCATGCAACCATTCTTGTGCCACACATCGATTCAATTCTCTTTGTGTGTGCGTATTTTCTTCCCCATGCACACAACGATTCCAATCTCTTGCACACACAGATTATTTCCCTATATGCACAACAATTCTAGCCTTACGTCATAAACTCATGACCATTATTACAAAGTTAAATAAAATAAATACTTAATAATTGCCATACTCTGCATGTGAGACAATAATTATTGTATAAAAAATCATGCTTACATGTACAAACAACATCATACATAATAACAACATTTAATTATTTGCAATGTCATAGAGGAAATAAACCCATATCAGACATAGATAATTAAGCACACAATAAATTATACAAGAACATAAAGGAAACTTATCGTTTTGTAAAGAGTCACCAACTGTGAGCAGAGCTTAGATGTTCATCCTAGCCATAGACTTTGTTTCTCATATACTTTCAACAACAGGTCACCCCTGAGCTGGGGATTAAACTCCACCAGGGAAAAAGGATTCCTAATTCCAGGATAAGGTCTGATAATCAACATATTCCAAGGCACTCAACTGCTACAACTATCCTACAGTATCTCATTCCAGACATACCTATCCCACCCTAGGAAGTGTACCCCTTCTCATCTCAACAATCCCTCGGCTGCCCAAATTCCTTTTTAGGGATTTAACAACAGGTCAATAAGAAGTCTTAGAGCCTTGTAACTAATTCGTAGTGCACAAGGGAACAATTCCTAGAAAATTTCTCACCTCGAGAGAATGTACACGGGCCTAGCAACCCACTTATTCAACAAAAAATCTCTCACCTAGAGAGAATTCTCACAGGCCTGAAAACCCGCCTCTTCGACAACAAGTCTCTCAATTGGAGAGAATGTTCAGGGCTCTAAAAACCTACCTCTTTGAAAGAAATACTCTAGTTAATATATGGAAAATCCCCTTTCCAAGCTTTTCTCTGTAGATAAGGTAATGGTCACTCCATGTTCATATGGTCCGACCGACGAAGAAAAGTGAGTGATCTCCCCAAAATACACTAAGTTTTAGTCATATATTTCCATGGTCATAACTAGACACTTGTCACCTTTAGAATTAGATTTATCCACTTTGTGACTCTTTCCCATCCCTAGAGAACTCAGGATAAATAAATATCCATAAATCATACTTTTTAGAAATATTAATAAAATATTCCCTTGGACTTAATCCCCCATTTTCCCTTTTCGGTGGAGTTTATCCCCCCGTCTCTTTTCATCTGATTTCTCTGCACGCAACGATGTGATTTTATTAATAATTTGAGTGTGATTACATTTTACAAGGATAGGCGCACTGGCCTTTTTGCATCCCGCCTCACCCGCCCAATAACCACACACAACCTCTCCAACCTCAAATACATATACATATGTATATATAAAACTCGGTACGATGTGAACTTCAAGGTAATCCTCACACACTTACTCAGGTGTGCACAACATTATGCAATGTGAGCACCCTTCCCTTGATGCACAATCCACATGAAATTACTTAGGTGCATGAAACAGTATGGAATGTGCACACTCTTTATTTGGAAAACAATCCTCATGCACTACTCAGGTGCATGCAAAATTGAACCAAAACTTGGTGCCAATGGCTCACCAACATGTATGTACATTTACATTTTCATTTAAAAATTAGGGTTTGGATTAGGGGTATTACATCCCACTTAGTTACTAGAAAATCACCCTCCAACCTAAGTTTTTCCATATGGCTTTCCCACTAGGTTAAAGCATGGCCTTCTAACTTCAGTATGGAAAATAATATCTTTTGTTCTTCATCTATATGGTGAACGTTGAAATAAAATTCTAGTTGCTACAACCAATTATTTAGTTTTAATTCATTGATATCACCTTGGCATGGCCTTATGTCCACTTTCACTTTCATATTGAATAAATATTCTGAAGGGTTTATGGTATTAGAACTCGACTTCTCTTCCTTGGGTTCTTTCTGCGATTCCTTTTCTAGGTATTCATTATCTCCCAATTTTCCCTCTAATCTAATCTGTAAATTAGAGCCTCCAACCTATCTATATGGTTTGAGATTGATTTCTAGAGCCTCCATGAGGAATTTGATATTGTGGTTGATATCGGTGACCTGTTCTTCTAGCCTAGAAAATACATCTTCTATTGGATCTCGAGGATTGTTATGAAGAAACGCATCTACCATGGCTAGGGTTTTTGTGACTTCTCTTTAAGTTGATTCTTGGATTGTGCAACTTCCCAAAAATAACCAAAACAAACCTGCTCTACTACCAATATGATCTTTAAACTACCATGGATATTCCACTAGACAATTCATTACAACATATCTAATAAAATACTTAAATCTATGTTGTGAATGTTAATTTCCTTTAGATCTCAAATTATTTAATTATTGGTTTTCTTCTTAAAAATGTATGAAATAGATGAAATGTGAGAAATAGAGAAAATAAATAATACACATACCATACACAAATAAATATAAGATATGAATTGGGAAACCCAATACAGGAGAAAACCCAGTTAGAAGGTGAGGCTTGTCTGCTCTCTTTTCTTCAAATGAAAGTACAAATAAAGAGACACTCTCTGTGGAATTTCCTTTGACACTATGGTCTATATGGATGCTAAAAAATCTATTCTCCTCTGTTATGCTCAAATAATACCATTCTCATATGTTTTTCTCAACTATGGAACAAGCTACAATGCAAAATAATGGAACCCCTTCTCCTCCTAGTGGCTCGATATTTAACATAGCCCGATAGCCATCTAGGGTTATTGTATCGAATTCCTCAACCCTAAATTAGTGATTGGGTTTGGACCTTATAGAATGTTCTATAAAATACACTACATGGTTATCCCCACACATTTAAGTAATGGGGGTTGAAATAGCTTCCACTGACACCATGGTGATCAATAAGGTAGGTCAACTTGCGGGAGGCCTAACTTTCACGTACAAACTGCAATTGAGGTGATTCTTGCACCATTATAAAGGTCTTGGTGGTAATAATATATATGGTGGCTACATAGTAATGTTTGGACCATAAAAAAAATTTTTTGATGCTCTATATGTCTCCGAAATATTTCATTTGGTTTTTTGGACCCAAATTTCCAAATCGGGACTCGCCGCTAAAATGTCTTTGCAAGTTGATATCTCCAATTTTTTCACCCATAAAGCATTGAGATAGATGAAAAATAATATAATGATCCAATGCAGATAAAACCTCCCCATTCAGGGATGGTTTTGGTCACCAAAATATTTACTGAATGAGGTGAGGAAAATTTTCCTCTACCTCCTCCCTAGAGTACCACTTTGCTTTTTGGAAGATTTCCTTTCAATCCTATCTGTTAAAGGTCATGCTTCCCCTATATTATAGTTCTATAAAAATTATAAAAAGCTATCTCATATGCCAACTCTTCTTGAGAATTTGGTGCTAAGTCCTCTATGGAAGGTAATACCTACTCATCCTCCTGATCCAACATGGAAGGCTCATAAAGTTTAAGATTTTCCACATTGACTATTGAGTAAATGTACATGTATGAGGGTAGACTAAGTATGTAGATGTTATCTCCCACCTTATCTAATATCTCAAAATTTACATACTATAGAGCCTTGATGATATTACTAGGACCTTGCAGACTTTCCTTGTTCAATTGTAACGAGACTATATCTCCCATTTTGAATGACTTCTCGGTTTAGTGTTGATCATGTCTGACCTTGTATTTTTCTCGTGACTTCTTCAACATCTCATATACTTTCAAATGGATGTGCCTAATCTTCTCAAAAAGTTGTTTTGATCATAATGCATCTCTTGTGAGATCCTCCCTCACTTCTCCTTATTTTCCATATACAACATCCAAGGGTGAAGGTGGAAAATATCCAAAGCAAGTTTCAAAAGGTGACTTACTAGTAGAAGTGTGGATTGCTCTATTATCAAAGTGTTGTATGTAGATCATATTTTCATCCCAGGTATTCAAATGTTTTTTATTTTAACCCCTCAAAAGCTACACCAAATTCTTTTTGACTAATTTGGTATGCCCATCTATCTCTTGATCGAATGTTGTATATCTCTTCAAGTTAGTGTCCATATTCTCCCACAATGTAGTCCAAAATGCATCGAGGAATCAAGTATCTATGTTTGAAATGACACTCCTTGTTATCCCAAAGTGCACCAAGACCTGTTCAAAGAACATGTTTATTTCTTCCTATCATTTTGTGGTCTTTTTACAAGGCATAAGAATGCACATCTTGTTGAGACTGTCAAATACCACAAATAGATATTCATGTCCCTTCCTGGTTGTTGGTAAACCTCCCACAAAATCCATTGAAATGCTTTCCAAAGGTCAAGTGGGTATAAGTAAGGGGTGGTATAGACCTTACTTCTTGTTGTTAGGCTTGTTGGGACAACAAAGAATACATCCTCTGTGATATCGACCTACATCTTCTTGTATTCTGGGCTAGTCCACATACCTCTGCAAGTTGGAAATTGTCTTCCCAACACCAACTTGTCCTGCAATTTTGGAAGTGTAGTACTCTCTGATAAGATGTAGTCATCCACCTTAGGGACATAGACATTGCAGATCTTGTAGAATAAACCATTTTGGAAATGATAGTCATCCTTGTTCTCACCTTATTCTATACGAATTTGGCCCTGTATCTATTGAAAAACTTCCTTGACGTCCTCATATTATGTGTATGCCTCTCTATATGCATCACGGGTAAAAGGTTCCATGTTCATCATAGTTCCCAAAGAAATAATTTTGGATGTGGGTGACCTTGGAAGCATCTTTCGCAACTTGTTTGTGTTTTCCTTCTTATACGTGATGACTAGATGAAATTGATATAAAAACCCCATCCACTTGTAATGCCTAGTTTTTTTTTTCTTAATCTGGGCCTGCAAATATTGTAGTAGGTGGTGATATGTGTGGATGATGGTATTTTTTCCCATAAGATAGTTCTTCCACTTCTTGAAAACTTGAACTAGGGCATAGAGTTCCTTGTCATAGGTAGGGTAGTTGAGAACTGCCCCATGAAATATTTCAGAATGATAGCATATAAGTATTCTTCCTTACATCAAAACTGCTCCCATGGCATACCCACTTGCATCTATCACCACTTCAAAAGGATTGTGCAAGTTTGGTAATGTGAGAAATGGTGCTTGGTAATGGCATACCCACTTGCATCTATCACCACTTATTTTCCATTTTTTTCAGAAATGGTTTAAGATGTAGAGAGAGAATGACCATCTAAAAGTTAATCTATTCTCTACTCTACCCCAAACATACAAAAAAAAATGAAAATAAAGAAATAAGAGATAATATCAGGTAACTGTACCTTTGATCCCATGTCTGGTGATGATCTCCTCAATCTTGGTAGTTGTAATGACTACACGTCTCCTCCCAAGGATGACCTGCATCCAAAGATAGGAAAACAAGGGCTACAAGCATGCTATTCTATTCATGAGTTAGGGTTAGATATCAAATGCTAAGTATAAATAAATGAAAATACACAAAACATCATCATTTAGGACAGGAAAATGTGATTCTTTTATTCATCATACAAATACTGAAACTTACAATCTGTGTCGCCCAACATTCCATGAAATTGGTCCAGGCTCCTCTTTACCATGCTCCAAGTGCACTTTGAATGTAATTCTTCTCTCAATATTTTGATCACCTCAAGGAAGGGAATGGATTGAAAGGAGAAAGAAGGGGCTTATGAGGGAATGTTGAGGCAATATCTCACAAAAGGTAGCAAAAGCTTGGGCAAGGAGGGGAAGTGAAATTGGGTAGAGTTTCATTGTAAATTATGCTTGAATGTGAAATGAGACTCCAACACCTCCTTTATATGACAAAAGGATGGTTATTCAATTGGGTGACATGCTATAGTAGGTGAATTGGTTGGGAAACCTCCAATAGCCTATGAATTTCAACAAATTCCTTGCAACTTTTTAATTTTTGCAACTTTTGCAAGCATACGCGGGCTGTAATGGTGCAGCAAGTGTATGTACGTGAGTTGTAGTGATGCAACAAGCATATGTACATGGTCTGTAATGGTTTAGGGTGCATACATCTTCTAAAAATTAGTTTTTTAAGAAGATCTTCTCAGCAGTGCTTTGGAAAAATATGCAAATAAGAGGGCCAATTCCATGTATGCATGAGTAGGGTATTTTAGGGCTATAACAATAGTGATTTTTCAATTGATCTTATTCCAAGAGTTACAAATGTATCCAAATATACTTATAGAATGAGTACCCCTGAGCTAATAGAGATAAATATGAAATTACAAGAGATGTTGGAAAAGGGATATATTAGACCCAATGTGTCTCTATGGGGAGAACCAACATTGTTTGTAAAAAAGGACAATACCCTCAGACTATGCATTAACTACAAGAAATTGAACAAGATTACAATGAAAAATAAGTATTTGTTACCCCATATTGATGACATGTTCAATCAATTAAGAGGGGCTACGATATTTTCAAAGATCAACTTGAGATCTATATCATCAAGGATTAAGATATTCATAAAACAACATTCAGGAAATGGTATGGTCATTATGAATTTGTGGTAGTTCCATCCAGACTTACCATTGCACCAACCACATTCATGTGTCTTATGAATAGTGTCCTCGATAAATATTTGTATTGGTATTTATCAATGACATCCTTGTCTACTCCAAATATAAAGAGTAACATAAGGAATATCACAAAATAGTATTACAAGCACTGAGAGAGAATCGGTTGTATGCCAAATTTAGCAAATGTGACTTCTATCAGAAACAAGTCCACTACTTGGAACATGTCATTTTAGAACAAGGGATTGCAGTTGATCTAGAAATGATTAAGGCCATCATGAATTTCCCTACTCCGAAAAACTTGACGGATGTGAGATCATTTATTGGGCTAGAAGGATATTATCAAATACTCATTAAGGGATTGTCCAAGATTGGTCATTGTTGAGTCTCAGAATTTCCATCCTTTCACAATATTTCTTTTGACTTTTAAACCATTTTCTTCTTTTCTATAACAATATTTTTATTCCATTTCAATATTTATATGTGGGATTAGACTCAATATTTTCCAATGCATTTATTTTAATATTTTAAGTGAGTTTATGATTAAATATTAGAAAAATAACATGTTTTCACTTGTCCTTGAAAGTTGGGCAAGTTTGGTAATGTTTACGGGTATATTTGGAGATTCCAACAATGCCAGATTTTACTACTTAGCCTCAAATTCGAATTCCCTCTTCAACTCTTGAAGATTTGATGAATATTTCACACGATCACTCAAGTATCTTGGATGTCATGGAAGATTTGTTATCAAATATTTTAGAGATATTTGTGAGAAACGTTTTAGAGATATTACTTGCTAATTATTAGCAAATGGTTGTAACCACATGAGAGATTTGCAAATTTAAATTTATTATTGGTTATCTTAGTTTTGTAAAAATAAGAGTACCTTCTCCATTCCAAAGAGAGGACTCTTGGAGCATATGTCTAGATGATGATGGAATATAATAAATTATTTTGATATTTCTCTTCATATAGCTTCTCATTTTCTAGTTTTATAAAAATGTGATTTGATTTAGGTTTTTTTTATGTATATTAGTAGTAGCATGTGATAGTTATTGGATGAATAAGGATGGTATGTTCATACTTACCAAATTCAGTAGAGTTGAAGAAGCTCATCGTGGATGAACTTCACAAGAAAACACACTTAGGGAACCCAAGTTACCAAAATATTATCATTGCAATGTGGAAACAATATTATTGGCCTGGAAAGAAAAGGGAAATTGTGGACTACATTTCTAGATGTATCGAGTGTCATCAAGCCAAGGTTGAACACAAACACCCAATAGGATTACTACAACCCTTACTAATTCTTGAGTAGAAATGGGAAGTTATATCAATGTATTTCATCACGGGACTGCCAAAGACGGTAAAAAAACATGATGCAATCATGGTTGTGGTTAACAAAATGACAAAGGATTCTCACTTTATCCCTATAAATTCAATCCCTAAGGTGGTTAACAATGCAGAAATTTTCATGAGGGAAATTTTCAGATTGCATGGTATGCCTAAAACAATTATATCCGACAAAGATGAAAAGCTCACGTCAACATTTTGTAAAGCATTGTTTGAGGGATTGGGGACACAATTAAACTTCATCACTACCTATCATCCCCAAAATGATGGGCTAACAGAAAGGGAAAACTAAATACTAGAATACATGCTTCAAATGTACATCATGAATAAACCAACAAGATGGGAGGACTACCTACATTTGGTACAATTTTCTTATAACAATGGCTATCAAGCATAACTAAAGATGAGTCCCTTTGAAGAAATATATGGTAGGAAGTGCAATATCCCAATTAGCTTGGATAATATAGTGGGTATAATTATGCTTGGACTCAAGATGATTAAAGAAATGGAACAAGAATTCATTAAAATTAAAAAAAATGTGAAAATAACCCAAGATAGGTAGAAAATATATGCATATAAGAACAATACACACAAAGAATGTAAAGTTGGAGAACATGTGTATCTCAAATTCAAACCCCAAAAGAGTTCCTTGTGGCTAAGGACCTATTCTAAACTTCCATCCTGATATTGCAGACCCTTTGAAATCTTAGAAACAATGGGACCCGTAGCATACAAGCTTGCATTGCCTCCTAATGTTAAAACACATAATGTTTTCCATGTCTCATTGCTTAAAAAGTATGTACATGATCCTAACCATATCATTGATTGTGTTGTGATATAGGTGGAACTAGAGGGAGAGTTCCAACCATAACCCATGTGTATACTAGAAAATAGAGCAACAATGCTCCAAAACTGATCCATCGCCCAGGTAAAAGTGTAATGGAAGCACTTTGGGCCAAGTGAAGCTACATGGGAAATGGAGGATGCCATGAGAGAGGCATATCCAATTTTGTTTTCATATTAAGAAATTATTGTAAATAACAGAACACCAAGGATGATATTATTCCAAGGGGGAGGGTATTTAATTTCCCTATTTTGATTCCCTGATTAAATTCGTAATTATTTATGTTTAAAACCAGTTTTAATTTGACATGGATATTTTATTATCATGCCATGGTAATATAGAAATATTGAACATTGCATATATTTTGATTTTTCAGTTAATAAAGAAACCATACAGTTGATTGAGCATGAGTGCCTATAGGGACCATGATACCATGAATGGGAAAATGTGAGGGGGCCAAAAAGGTGGTTCTACATGTCAAAAATCACAAGCCACCCTTGCTAAACTATTTTGTGTGATGCTAAATATTTTTTTTGAATTACCATCTATTTTTCCCTTTGACTTATCCAAAGCCACTAATTGAATGCATGTAAGGACATTGGTGGGAAAGTCATCTCACCAAATAATGAGGTCATGAGAAAGTACCCATATGATGGGAATTGTATAATTAACTGCATGTAAGAGGTGGGTGAGATATTCTTTTTACTATGTTATTGAGGTATGGCTGAGTACAATCAATTTTGGGAATGGTGAGATTCAAAGAACACATGGGAAAAAGAGTGAGGAATTTGACTAGAGGAGAGAGATGAGTTTTGGGAAGGAAGGAAGTGAGGAAAAATAGAGTGCATTCAAATAAAGAGATCCAACCATAGTGTGTGAGGAATACCAACCAAGAAAATAAGTGTTTACCACCTTGAGAAGAGTACGAAATCTAGGAAAATTGTTGGAGTTATAGGACTACAACTTGGGCCTTCCTAGGCACACACTGAGGAGCACTGGATGGGGGGGCTTATGAGGGTATGTGTAGAAGATAAGGGATTTGTCTCCTTATGTTGTGTGGGGAAAGCATCGTGGTTCCTAAAATATTTTTTATGTTCCTAAGAACTTAGAAGTTTGTTCCTTGGAAATTAAATTCCTGCATTAAATTGAGAGACTTCCCATAAAATCCTTGAGAGTGTCAATGTTTACCTTATGGTATCATGGCCTAGCTAGGGGGTGACCTATTGTAAATATATTGATGTCCAACAAAACCTACATTTGGGTGGAAAATATCTAACCCTCAGTCCATTGATTGGACAACAAATTTTAAATAGATAAGTCTCTAATTGCTTCTCTGTAAATTCACATACATATTTAAATTGGAGAGAAAAAAGGTATGTTTTGTGTCCCTATGTTAAAAATGATCTATTTTGTTGGCTTGTGAAGAGAGGTTAAAATATCCAGTTAAATAATGGAAGGGAAAGGTTTTATGTATTTCTATGTGATAAGTGTATTTAAATTCATTGGTTATTCCTCTTTAAGATTTATGCTACAACAAAAATATGCAATTAAATTATGATATTTATCAAGTCAAATTATGGAAATGAAGACTGGTAATATTGTTTTCTTCAAGTGTTGAGATTAAATAAAATGTAACTGTTTTTTTATGTTTTCTAGTATGGGAATTTGAATGACTTTTGGGTGTTATGGGTGTTATGGGTGTTGGGCATGTGAGTCCGTTAGTCAGAAAATAGTTGATTTATTGTTGCCTATTTCTTATGCATAATGATGTGTAACCCTTATTAAAACGAAATCATCCTTACCCATGCCTTAGCACTATAATTTCTATGCAATTTTTTTACTTGTAAAATGTGTCAATTGGCTATAGAATGCCTTAGAGAACATCAATAATTCTTTTTAAATACTCTATGGATTTTCCAAAATATTCTCTATGGATTTTCTAAAGAAAACGTTGCTTTAGTTTTTCTTAGAAATTAACTAAGCCTTATCACTGAGAAATTAACTCAAATGAGTGTCCCTCCTAGTGGTGCCTAAAATTCATGTTTGGATTTGGCATCTTGTTTTACCCCTACATAAGTGCCCCAAGATAATATTCAATCGACACTATGAATACCTTTCTTATTGATGAGTTTAACACTTAGAATTTTTCTAGGAAAAAGTTCAAAAAGTTTTTCTTATCACACAAAAATTATTTTCGAACGATACAACGTGTATCGCATGAAAATAATTTTTGTGTGACATATCTTATATCTCATTTCTCTCATTATCACATGAATGAAAATATTGAACGGTGTGATGTGTCACATCGAAAGTGTTTTTCGTTGTGATACATCGCAAGGCATGAACTTTTACTCCTTGCGGAAACCAATCGATACTTGGTAATTTTTTAAGAAAAGATGGGAAGATTCTTGTGTATCGCAAAATGGACCTACCCCTCACGTAGTTAGAATAATATATTCTGATGTAATAAAGGTCAATATTAATAAGGCCTAGCAATAAGGAAGAATAATTCCATTGTAAGAAGACCTAATAGAAGCTTTCTCTTCTAGAGTATAACTCCGCAGGTGTAAAAAAATAGAAAAAACTCAGATTGGATTATTCTTCAAATTATGTTGGCACCATTATTTGAGATCCATTCCATTGGATTTCTCTATTCTCCCTTATCAAATTCATACCTATCATTTTTCAACAATTTCTTTGACCCCACCAGCCCCTTTTCGGTTCCCTCATCATCATGGCCCATAATCGTAGCCAAGACTTGGAAGCTTGCTTCAATACTTTGCACTATAATTTCACAGAGACCCAACATGAAGTGAGACAACTTAGTGACAATATTTATACCATCAATAGAAACATGCATTCCTCCATCGTCGCCTCAATCGAGGAACTCAAATAGGAATTCAAACAAGACATTACTACCCAGCTTGAATCTATCACTACGATGATCTGCACCAAGCTTCATATCCCTGCCGATCCTACCTTATCTAACCCACCTTTGCATACCAAAGGTGAAACTTCCTCTCATTCCCATAATTTTCAGCCCCATCACTTTCAGCTTGACCTATGCCTTCCGCGTGTGGATGTGATCAAATTTGATGGCTCGGATCTCACTAGCTGGGTAACTCAAATGGAACATTATTTCTCTTTGTATGGAATTATAGATGAGTTGGACAAACTCCGGTATGGTGTTCTCCATCTAGATCAAGAACATTGGAAATGGTGGAAATGGAGAAAAACTGCCCTCCAAGGGTATCTTGCTTGGACACACTTTGTGGAAGAGCTTTATGAACTCTTTGACACTGACACCAACCATTTAGGTCGTTTGAAAAATTTGAAACAATTTGGCATAATCGAAGACTTTATAGCTTTTGAGTGAATGGATTTTCGTACAGAGGGAATGTTTGATGATTTTTTCGAGAATTTTTTATCAGTAGCCTCAAGGATGAGATCCATTCCCATGTCCTCAATGTGGCTCTACCTTAGAGTTGGGTGGAGGATACTAAAAGAGCTAAGGAAGCACAACAAGTTGTCTCTTTTCAAAACTGGAAACCCTCCTTTATTCCCCACACTAAACTAGTAAATTCCACTCCTCCTTCTAGTCCACTAAAAATCCAAAAATCGACCAGGGCCGAAATGGATGAACACCAACTCAAAGGCCTTTGTTATAATTGTGATGAAAAATATTTTTCAGGACACAAGTGTAAGGAACAAAATCTTTTTATGGCCATCTTGGAGGATGTTTTAGAAGAGAATGTTGAGGCTCCCCTTGTGTCTATGTCACCTGAACCCACTGACATAACCCCTCCCTCAGACCCTCCCAAAGTAGAACCAATCATTTCCCTAAATGCTATCACTAGCTTCTTTTCTCCCCAAACACTCAAGATAATTGGTTAAATCAAGAATAGGAAGGTCATCATTCTTGTTGATAGTGGAAGCACCCATAATTTTATTCACCACCACATTGCCAAAGAAACTAATTTCTATATCCATGCAGTCAATAATTTCCAAATCATGATTGCCAATGGCGGGTCCATGAAATGTGGAGGGCGTTGTAAAAATGCATGTCTCCAAATTGGTGACTACCACCTGAAATATCATATGTTTGCTATTGACATGGGCGGTTGTGACATTGTGTTGGGTGCAGAATGGCTAAGGACTTTGGGTCCCATTCTCATGGATTTTAAGGAATTAACCATGCAATTCAACTAGGAGGGCCAACAATATAGGTTCCAAGGCATCATCGTTGATTCCCCAGAGATCATTAGTTCCCATCGCATGGAAAAGCTGCTCAAAAAAGGTCATTATGACATTATTGCCCAACTCCATTCCATACAAGCAACTGAGACACCCTCTGTGCCGCAGGACCTCCAATCCATCCTCTCTAAACATCAAGTGGTTTTTTCCACTCCACAGGGACTCCCTCCTTCCTGTGGTTTTCATGATCATTCCATTCCCCTTGTCCCAGGAAACCTTCTACCCAATATCTGTCCCTATCGTCACCCCTTTTCCCAGAAAAATGAAATTGAGAAAATGGTTCAAGAACTTCTCAACGTAGGTGTTATCCACCCTAGTACAAGCCCCTACTCTTCTCCTGTGGTCATGGTCCTTAATAAAAAAGGTTCTTAGTGCATGTTTCTTGACTTCCACACCCTCAAAAAACTCACCATTAAAGACAAATTTCCCATTTATGTCATTGATGACCTCTTGGATGATTTGAGTAGTGCCCAGATCTTTTTTCTGGCTACCACCAGATCCATATGAAAGAGGCAGACATTCCTAAGACTGCATTTAGAACTCATGAGGGCCACTATGAGTTTTTGGTCATGCCCTTTGTCTTTTGTAATGCTCCCTCCACTTTCCAAAGCCTCATGAATCATGTCTTTTGTCCTTTTCTCCATAATTTTTTCTTATTTTTCTTTGATGATATCCTCATATATAGAAAAACCTGTAAAGACCATCTTTCTTATATGGATCAAGTTCTCCATCTACTCTCTCAGCACCAACTTTTCTTGAAACAATCTAAATGTGATTTTGGCACCTCAGAAGTTGAGTACTTGGTTCAACTTGTTTGCAAGGTTGGCATCAGGGTGGATCCTAAAAATATTGAAGCTATGCAAGACTGGCCTCACCGAAAGAATCTCAAAATATTGCGTGGATTTCTGGGCTTAACATGTTATTATCACAAGTTTGTTAAGAATTATGGAAAGATTGCGGCCCCTCTCACTGCACTCCTTAAAAAGAATTCTTTCACTTGGACTCCAACAACTGCTCAGGATTTTCAAACCTTGAAGATGGCCATGTGCACCACTTAAGTCCTGGCCCTTCCTGATTTCACAAAGACCTTTGTCCTGGAATGTGATTCTTTAGAAAAAGAAATTGGTGTTGTCCTTATGCAAGAGGGTCGGCCTTTGGCCTTTACTAGCAAACAATTGTCTGAGCGAAATTTGGGCAAATCAATCTATGAAAAGGAAATGTTGGATATTCTACATGTCGTTGATATTTGGCACCCTTATCTATTGGGGAAACGCTTCCAAATTAAGACAAATCATCAAAGCCTCAAGTATTTTCTGGAACAACGCATTTCCTCCCTAGAGCAACAAAAATGGGTGACTAAGCTCTTTGGATATGATTATGGGATCATTTACAAGAAAGGAAAAGATTGTGCTTGTGGATGCACTTTCCCAAAAATATGAAGATGAAAGGTCCCTTTTTTTATCTCTCTTTCATTGTACCATATTGGCTCCAAGCTGTTTGCAGGAATGGCTACACGATCCCAAAAGTTTGCATCTGTTACAACAATTGTAGTCCAATTCTCCAGTTTCCTTAGGGTACTCTTGGATCCATTATGAGCTTTGATACAAAGGTCATTTGTATTTAAGTAAACAGTCAAAACTTAAATCCATGGTAATTTCTAAGCTTCATGCTACACCCATAGCTGGGCATTACGGGTTTACCAAAACCTATGACAGGGTCAAACGTTTTTTTTTCTGGGATGGTATGAAACAAGGCATTCGTAATTTTGTGGATGAATGTGATGTGTGTCAACACAACAAGGGAGAAACAATCAAATCTCCTGGCACGCTACAACCGCTTCTGATTCCATCTGCTATTTGGTGGGATATCTCTATGGATTTTATTGTAGGGTTACCTAATTCAGGCAATAAATCAGTCATCATGGTGGTAGTTGATCGTATTTCCAAGTATGTTGATTTATGTGCTCTTCAACACCCATTTTCAACATCCGTTGTGGCTCAACGTTTCATGGATAAGGTCTTCAAGATTCATGGCATGCTATATTCTATTGTTTCTGATCACGACCCAACTTTCACCAGCAACTTTTGGCAAGAATTGTTCAAGCTACAAGGCACCCAATTGCATATCAGCACAACTTATCATCCCCAGACTGATGGTCAAACTGAATTTGTCAACAAGTGTTTGGAAACATATTGGAGGTGTTTTGCCTCAGAAAGGAAAAATCAATGGGCTTAATGGTTACCACTAGCTGAATGGTGGTACAACACTTCATACCATACAACTACCCACATGAATCCTTTTGAAGCAGTATATGGAAAAGCACCACCTTTCGTTCTCTCATATTTTCCAGGTGTCTCGAAGGTCCAGGCGGTTGACCAAATGCTTACAGTTCAAGAGGCTATTCTACATACCCTCAAAGAGAATTTGTTCATGGCCTAGAATCGCATGAAGCAACAAGAAGATCAAGGTCACTCTGAACGTCAATTTACAGAAGGGGATCAGGTGTTTCTTCGACTGTAACCTTACAAGCGAAATTCCCTCAAGGATGACCATTGTTAGAAACTGGCGCCCAAATTTTATGGTCCTTATACCATTATCAAGCATGTGGGACATGTGGCCTATCATTTAACTTTTCCCAATCATTATAAGATCCATCCTATTTTTCATGTTTCCTACTTAAAGAAGGTGATTGGAACTAAGTTCCAAACTCAAACCAACCTTCCCGAGTTGGACGAAGAAGGCTCCATTTGGATACAGCCACAAGCAGTTTTGGACCAGCGTGAGCATTGTCTGCATTAGAAAACCATCAAGGAAGTGTTAGTCCAGTGGAAATAAACAACTCCAACATATGCGACTTGGGAACCAATTACCATTCTGCAGCATTTTCCACATCTCAAGCCTTGAGGACAAGGTTGTTTTTAAGGGGGAGTACATGTTAGGGACCTAACCCCTCACATAGGTAGAATAATATATTCCGATGTAATAAATTTCAGTATTAATAAGGCCTAGCAATAATGAAGAATAATTCCAATGTAAGAAGACCTAATAAAAGCTTCCGCTTCTAGAAGGATGTTCCTCTGTATGGTTCTTTTGATAGACATATTTAGTATAAATAGGAGTCAAGGTTATGAGAACTTTTGTCTTGGATATTATTGTAATAGAGCTCTTCTTTGCTGGAGGTTTCGCCCTCGAAGAGGCAAGTGAACATTGCTCTCAGTAATCAAAGTTCTCTTTCTGGTGTTCTTCTGGTATCATTTTGATATTATTGTTGTGTTGTTCTAGTTATATTGTTGTTCATCTGCCATTTCTAGTTATTTATTTATGTGCTGCATACTTTTTTATATCTAGAATATTACACAGACTACTTCAATTTTTGTCAGTGATTGTATAGATATCTATATATCACTACTATGGAACATTAGTTACTCATGTAGCCTATATCTGTTGTAAATTATTCACTCTTTGAGTGTGGAATATAGTGAATACAATTCTTTTTATTATATTCTCTCATCTCTTCTCTCCTTCTTTCAATTTGCAAGATTTGTATGAATTTTTGTTAGCTAGATTCTCTGTGACGGTGTCACCATAATTCTATATGGTATCATATCCTTGATTGCTACGAGAAAGTGCATAAGCATTTCTATTTGCAGGTACGAGAGGAATATGTAGTTAAAAAAAATGGATTACTCACCGACAATACTTCTCACACCTGATAACTACTCCAAGTGGAAGATAAATTTTTTGCGTCAACTCAGATGTATAGACTTGTACCAAATAACCATGGTAACAAAAGTAGAGACTAATTACGTCGATGATAAAAAAATATTTTTTGAATAGAAAAAACATGGCTCTTGGATTTATCTACATATTTGTTTCACCTGAACTACAATATCATGTAGAGGAGGAATCACTCTCAACTCCAGATGAACTATGGACCATATTGGAGGTTCTATTTGGGAATAAGGAAGTTTGTGATGATTTCATTCATGATATTGAAAATATAGAGCCAACAAAAATTCCACTCAAATATCAAGCCTCTCATTTTGAAGAGCCTTCTACATAGGTATTTGCACAACTTTTTGATCCATTCATTGGAGATGATGTCTAATCCATTTCAGATCTATTTTATGAATCACATGTGAAATATGTCATGCATGCATATAAGGAGATGCATGCAGACACTTTTTCATGCACCATGCATGCATCTTGTTATCACTCTATAATTTTTCTAGGTGGAGGAGGCAACTCACAAAGGTAACCTAAAAACCAACTTTAAGACTGGAAGCTAGCCCTTCCAACCTAGAGAGGACTCTCTCTGAGACTTTATCTATGATAGAGATATTGTCTTTAAACTAATGGCTAGGTTTTGATTATTGAGGTAATTTTTTCAAGGTTTGTTGGCAAGGAGGTATGATATCTCTTGGGCTATGGAGTCAACCCATGAAAACGAATGAAAACAATCACTAGTAGGTAGAACTTTCTAGAGGAACAAAGGCTAAATTAGGTGATGAACTTTATGTTTTGATTTTTGTTGTGTAGGGTGGAAGAGGAAAAGAGACATATAGCAGAGTTAGAGCACCATGAGAGATGAATTATCACCTAGTTAATAAGAGAAACAAAGTTTAAATCACTTGAGTCTAAAGCACCATTAGATGAATTCTAGACCCTTTAATTACCCAATTTAAAAAAAATAAAATAAATATGAAAGTAAGTACACAATAAGTACATACAAATATAAGAGTGCAGACTTCATACCAACACCATTAGAATTTTGTTCATAAAAAGTTGAGGAGTTTTGCATTTCTATTTCATTCAGATTCATAGAATATTACAATAAGGATCAAAATGACTATAATTTATTCCAACTCTCCTCTCCCTTTGCACCTTCAAAGTGCTCAAATATATAGATAAATATCATATTCTAGCCTGAGGTAGAAATCCCTCTTTTCCAAAAACAGAGAGTTGTTACAATAGGTTAGGAAAGAATATTTGCCAAAAATATGCTCATATCCTACTATCTCGGATTTGATTTTTGACCAACTAAAATTGTGCCAACTGAAGAGAAAATCGTGGGATATGATAGAAGAGAATGAAAACTTCAATATCCATATCAATTTTGGATTCACCTTGCTGAGTTGGAGGATCATCAAGTCGAATTTCAAAGATTCTAGAACTTTGTCAGCAAACCTTGCTTGGCGAAATTATGGAAAATAGACATCAAATATCATTTCATATCTTCCAAATAATAACACTTGTATAAAAACTAAAAGAGGTTTTTCTTATTGGGTCTGTTCTTGAAAAAAAATGCTTTTGGTTTTCAAAAATTCTTCTCCCTCTCCTCGAAATATGTGCCCAAAGATGATGACTAAAACATGAAAGCATTAAATGCTAAAATATGGAAAAATGGACTGTAAATATTCATTTGAATCTCTCTAAATATGACACTTGTGTACAAAGTGAGAGAGGTTTTTTTTATTGAGCTCATTATTCACAAAAATCTCTCAATATTTTTCCAAACTCCTCTTTAGTTGTTGAGGAAATGATCTTTAAGTTGACTGAAAAAATGTCATTTTCATAGTGTGCATGTTGTCTAACTGCTACCTACAACATTTGCATAGAAACTTTGCGTAGCAAAATCCATTTTGTTGAAATTCATGTAGATCCAGGTGGAAAAAAATGATTGGGGACCTGTGTTTGCCTCAAAACTCATTTTCTATTCACCTCATGTTGTCCTTTCGATCTCTATGTACTTACAGTAATTGCGTAACAAATTTTCAACGCAAGTTTTGTACATGACAATTCTTAGCAAAACTGCAGAGATGGTTTAGATGATGGTTTTTTTCTTGTCATCCTTCTATAAATTAGGGGTACAAAGGATGTAAAATGATACAAAAAATATTGCACTTGACAAAAACCCTCACTCCTTTTATCACCATTACACTTTGCACTTTCTTACAGTGGACAAGATTTCCATAAAATAAACAAAACTTGTGATGACCCTGTACATATGAACTCTTCTTCATGCAGGATGAGGATATTAAGCTTCTCTTTCCTTGTTCTACAACACCTACAACAAAATTTGTGTAGCAAAGGGATGTTGCATAGAGGCTGCATAGTGAGAGAGTTTGCACGGGAGTTGCATAGTGAACAACAGAGTTTGCATAGCAGAGGATTCTTGGAGCTTGCTCGAGAGGAAAAAGGCCAAATCATAGGTCGAGTATGCATGAAAATGAATAAAAGGTGGTGAAGATGCATGTATGAATTTATAGGGAGAGGTTTTGAGAGGGAAAGTACTTGTTTGAGGTGATAAGACCTTTCAAATCATTTAAGCAACTTGCGGAACAAGCACAATTTTTGTGTTTCCAAGGTACAAATGACATGAGGATCATCACCACTTTTACTGACATAATCACATGTGATTATGTTTACTGATATACTTTGACACAACCTTCCCTCCTAGACTTATGACTCGACATTGAAATAACACTTCCGACTTTGTGAAGTCATTTTAAACTCAAAACCAAAGAACTTTACAAACTCTTTCATGATGATAGACATCCTATGGACCCTTAATGACTTCTTCACCTTCATAATATTTAATTATGTATACAAATCATTTGACTCAAAATTATGACTTGACTCTCATTGGCATGCACATTATATTTTATTTTATCAATAACCTAAGGCTTCTTGAATCATCCCATGAATCAATACATACACACACATACTCAATGACTCAATTAGGAATGCATTGGTATTCCCAAGACCAAGGCATGACTTTGCAGACTCTAGAAAACCTCTAACTTTACCCTAAAAATAATGATGCTAACATTTGGCTCCAATGGGGATGCTATCCTCCCTGTGAGGTAGAAAAGAACAACAGACCATGTGCCTTATCCATTGGGCTAATCCAAAACCATGTCTACAACCTGTTTCAATCCTCAACCAAGCAAACTTCAAACTGTACTATAAACTCATTGCTGAAAAGCAAATTTTGAACACTAAAAACGGATAACTGTTGAAAACCACACTGTGTACACTAAAATATGCAATGTAAACCAAACAGTATCATACTGCAAACTGAAAATCAATTGTTGAAATTGATGCTCGACCAACAAACTTATTTTCACACGTCTATCTACTCTAAAACTGCAGAAATGAATACTCAGTCAAGTGATGCTAAAATGCCAATGCAACCAATCAAGCAATTGGCTGACCGATTGTCCTCTACTCACACTTTTCTTACGTAGGTAGGAAAATGAAAAAGATGGCAACTAAAAACAAAAATTGAATCTACCAACATGAACTATTTCATATTCTAGAGTTCCCATGGATGCATTTTCAAAACCATGGTTTTGAAAGGAATAAAATAAAACAACCGCCTCTTCATTATCTTCCTGCATTTCTGATTGAAAAGTGGCATACACTGTTTTGTTTCTTTCATGAAACTCTATGTCATTTGTTGGTTTAATTCTTGAAGTTTCCATAGATGAAATTTCAGAACCCTCATTCTTGTCTAACCCACTTAAAATTTCAACAACCACATCATTCTCGAGGCAAGAAAGATAACTTTGAAGCACTTTGTCCTGCTGGAAATCTCTTTGAATATCTTCATAAAGTTTAGGAGAAGGAAAATGACTTTCAACAATAAGTTATTGATCAAATTCATCTTCAACCAAAGGAGGAGCTACTATTTGTTTTTGGGATGAATATTCATAAAGGGATTCTATTATTTCATCATTCATACACTCTTCATCACCAAAAACATTTTCAAGGTACTTAATGAAATGTTTGCAAAATTTACAACAATATTCAAACACTAAGAAGGAAGGATCATATTCTCCATAATACTCAAAGAATGTTGTGTGAAAATATTTAAGAGAGTATAAGATACCTAGTTTTAATGCTTCATACCATGATCTTGCTTTCCCTTCTAGGGTAGCCATAAACATTTTCATCAAACAATCCTCATGAAACTTAATCTCAAGCTTGTGTATATGCAAATGAAACTTTATTAAATGTAGAACAACATCATCCCTATTATGATCTCTGAATTTTGGCAAATAAGTTTTCCAATATACACAAGGCATGCGATTTGGAAAACCGGGAATGTGAGAGCGATTCATGGGAGCATACCTTGCAGATATTGAGTTCATCTTCAGACAATGGAGTCACCAATGATGCTTTGAAATCTGGATTTTTCATTGAGAGTGGAGTCTCCAGTGAAACTTTGGATTCTTCAAGGCTAGAGTCACCAGGTGAATGATGTACAACCTTTCTGTTTCTGACTATTTTTCACCATCAGTACTCAGATATGAACTTTGTCGTTTATCCCAGGGAATATTTCACCTTCGTTTCCTGGCAATGACGCCAAAATGTTAGCATTGAGTAAATTTTTTTGGCTGAGGAAACAACTTACAAAGGTAAGCTACAAACCAACTTTAAGACTGGAAGCTATCCCTTCCAATAAATAGGGGGCTCTCTCTTATCACTTAATCTCTGATAGACAATTTTTCTTGATAGAACAATGGATAGGGTTTCAAGTTTTGAGTGGATTTGATAAAGTGTTGTTGGCAAGGAGGAGAAGGATGCTTTTTGGGATATGGAGTCAGATCTTGAAAACAAATGAAACTAATGTCTTGGTAATAGAACCTCACAGAGGAACAAAGGATAAATTTGGTGGATGAAACCTTCAGTTTTTGGATTTATTTATAGATGGTGAAAGGGGAAGAAAGAAACAAATAACAACATCAGAGCACCATATAGATGAATTCTGATCTAGTTAGGAAGAAAAGGACAAAGTTTAAATTCCTTGAGTTTAGAGCACCCTTTAGATGAATTCTAACTCTTAAAAATCAATTCAAACAGAGGAAAAATGAGATGTAAATAGATACACAAGAGATATGTACACAAAGAGAAGAAACACATTGTCAGTTCATCACCATTAGAATCTCTTTCATGAAGGTTCAAGACTTCTGCATTTCATTCCATTCAGATTCAAAGATTTTACAGTGAAAGTAAAAAATGCTACAGTTTTGCCAACTCGCCCTAAGATAAGGAAGTCGAAATCCTCTACTATCCTATGATTTTGGATCTGATTACATAAAAAATAAGACAATTTGTAAACTACTTGCTAAAAATAGCAAATTCGTTTTGTTGAAAAATGGGGGTCAAAGATAACATCATATCTCTGGAATCACAATAGTTGTTACAAAATAGGGAGAGGTTTTTGGAGATGAACCCGTTCTTGAGAAAAATCTCTTTTATTTTTTTAAAATTCGTCTCAATATCCTCGGGATCTGCGCCCAAAAATGATGACTAAAATAGGAAAACATTAAATGCAAAATTATGGAAAAATGGACCGTAGAACTTCATTAGAATCTCTCAAACTCTGAAAAATTTGTAAAAAATGAAAGAGATTTTTGTTACTGAGATCATTCTTGACAAAAACCTCTCTGGTTTTTTCCAAACTCCTCTCCATTTTTTCAAGAAATGACCTTGAAGTTGACTGCAAAAATAGTCATTTCCAGAACTTGCATAGCAAATTTGCGTAGAGCACTTGATTTTTATTGAAACACGTGAAAATTAAGGTGGAAACAACTTGATGAAGATTTGTTTTGACCTCTAATGTGGTACACCAATCACTTCATGCTGTCTTTTTCATTCATGTGACTACAACATTTGCGTAGCATTGGATCGCTACACAAGTGTTGTGTATGCTTGTTTATCAGTCAAAACTATAGTTGCTCAAGAGATTGCCTCATACTGTCATCATTGTTTGAATCATAGGCATAGGGACTTCAAAAATATGTTTATATAGCAATGTGTTTAAACTTATCTAATTTCTTCCTCCTTTAATCACTATTTAGTTTGCAACTATAATGGATCCTTTGCCAAATTTATTAATTTTTTGCCCTTTTTATGAGCCTGAGACTAAAATGATCCTTCAAAACCATTTTCATTTGTAAATTTTATAGATTTTTTCCAAATGCCAAAATTTTTTCCCTTTGACAACAGTGGTTCCATCAACTAACATGCATGTGCTATGGAATCACCCAAAACCTTAGAAGCGCTACAAAACCATCGTTACAAAATGATGTCAACATAAGCGCTACGAAATTATTAAAATAACACGAATTTATGGAGTGCCAACTGTTATAACCCTAAATTGCACCACACATGCTTACCTGGCATCAGGCCAACTCATATCCCTTCTTTGTTGAAAACTACTAAACAACTCTTCTAAAAACTCCATTTTTTAAAAGTACATGCTAGCTGGCCCACTACAGTCTGCGTGTACATAAAAGTAAATGCTAGCAGGCCCACTACAGCCCGCGTTTACCTTCAGAATCACAAAAATAGGAAAGTTGCTGACGGGACAAAAAGCTATGGGTCAGTTAACTGAAACTCCCGGCCATGCATGGCCGAGAGTTCATCCAAAACCCTAGCTCCTTCTAGCCTATAAAAGAAGGGGTAGGGGTACTATTTGGAGGAGGAAAATTATAGCGAAGAAACTCTGCCCATTTGATGAATCCATTTGTCCCAACCCTTTAGCCTTTCCTCAAGCCTAAGGAGAATTAACGCAAAGCAGTTGGAGGACAAAGAAGAGGAGGAGCCCAGGATCAGGATTAAGGAGCAGTGGCCGGTCTCTATCATTATTGTAAGTTGATTCATCTTGAGATTAATAAAAGAATACTTTTCCCGTCCCAATGCATGAGTTATATGTGATTTGTGTAATTTATGCTTAATTTCTAACCCTCAAGTAGAAAAATAGCATGCATGCGTAGTGTTTTGTCTTGATTGCAGGTTAACTTTGGAAGGAGCAGCGCAAGTAAGCGGGCAAAGCGCAACGGAGGATCTACACCAAACATCAGTAAAAAGGTTAGTAGTTCCTTTCCATGCATGTGTCTTGAAAGAGGTGTTTAAGTTTTGGAATGGTAGGTTAAAAGGTCATTTCTTTAAGGTCAATATCTGCATGCAAATCAGACCCTAGTTTGCTAGTCCGTAGGGTATTATTTCCCAACAACAGAATTGGTGACCATATTGGGGACGATACTCTTAGGGTTTCTAGATTTAGTTGAGGTTTTTGGGTAGTTTAAAGGATTATATTTTCTATTTCTTTGTTCGTCTATTTTCTGTTAGGTCAGAGCTAGCAGGGAACCTGGTTCTTTATACCAGTTTTTCCTTGACTGTTGCTTGACATTAATTATCGGGACACACAGAGGTACACACGGCCTGCAAAAGGCCCGGACGTGTGTGACCCGCACCCTAATCTCTTACAGCTTGCGTGTGAACGCTTGCTGTAGAGGTTTCAGTAGAGTGTAAGAGTCAGAGAGCTTGAGAGGCAGTCCTCCTCTTCCCTGTTAGAATTATACATTCTCAGGGGGCTTTCTGGATCTTGTCTAAGTCTTGCTAGTTCATAGTCTTGTCTCAGTTTACTTTATTGCGTTTTGTTATTCATTGCAATTATTCTTTCTTTTCTGTTGGAAGAAGCATCCAAGCCTTCAAGAGACCCTGGTGGTCAATACTAGAGGCCTTTTCCAGGTCTTGTCTTCCTGTGTTTAGTTTTGTCTTAGAGTTTATACATACACGCGGCCTGTGCAAGTGCAGCCCACGGGTACCCGCGCTCTGTTATAGCTCAGCACGCATTTGCATGCGTGTTGTTTCAGTGACAGTAGCGGGCTTGATTGGTCGCTTTTCAATCAGGGTGGGGCAGTCATCCCCTCCTATGGTGAGAAGTGTTCCTCTCAAGGGTTTGAGTCTAGGGTTGCACAGTCAGTAGGTTAGGGCCTCTTACCCTTAGCTTGTTTTTTCTTAGTTGATAGTTGATAGAAAAGATAACAAAAAAAAAATTTGTTTTATGGTTTTTAGACAAGCGTAAGAAGCGGTGCTTTATCGATTGCCATTGTGTGTCTTTGCTCTGTTTCTTTGCGATCTGTGCTTTAAGACAGAATTTTATTTTGTTTTCTTGGTTTTGTGCTTGTCGGCATTTTCCCTTTGTTGCTTCATTTAGCACTCAAATAAAATATATATATATATATATATATCTTTTTCATTTTCTTCTTTGTTTGAAGATTGTGTTTCTGCATCAATAGCTAGGAAGAAGTCTTTTGTTCGTAAGTTTTTGCAGTGCATTTAGAGCATAAGTAGCTCGTAGTTGAGCGAAATTCCTTTATGTTTGCTGCATGAAATCTTAGAAAAATTGAAAAGAAAAGAAGTCTTTCTTTGTCAAAAGTTGTTGATTTTTGCATTTAGTAAAAGTTTTTGTTTCCATCATTCGTTTTTTGCTTTGAGTCTTTACACATCATCAGTTTCACCTTCATACCTGTGACATAAAAAAGCCCATAAAAACAACGCTAATTAAAATCTATTAGACTTTTTGTTTGTAGGGTTCATACACTAGCTCAGGACTTGGGCCTTGGAATAGGTTGGAGAGGAAACTCTCCAAGGCCACTCAAAACCGAACATTGGAGTCTGTGATAGGGAGTGTAGAAGTCCAGTTTCGTGGAAGTTATCCAGGACCCCCCTCTAACACAGGGGATAAACACGAGGTCGTGTGAGGATAGGTAGCGGAGATAACCCCTCCAAAGCCGGACCAAGCGTAGTGGAGAACACATATCGAGGATTTGTTGAGGGATTCCGTCGTTTTCATTTGCCACGGGGCTTCGTGGGTCTCGAATCCGTTCGAGGTCCTCAGTTGTCTTCCAGACCATTTGCTTTCGATACCCTTGATAGGTTTCGGGCTTTATACCCTGCTCATTGTGGTCTACCCGACTATCGACTGTACCCGCCTAGTGATTGTTCGCATGCTGGCAAACTAGTTGCCAATATTTTCTAGGGACATACACAGGTGACTGCAGGGGTATACTGCAGTACCTAGGATAGACATCAGGCCACGCTTTGCAAAGTATACCCGGAGGGTGCTTCCGTTTTCGAGTTGCACTTGCACCGGTAAGTTGCTCTAGTGTTGGTTGTTGTAACTATTCTTCAAAATAGTTAGTGTTTGCTTGTCTTATCTCATAGGGGCTTTCTTTTAGTGTGTGTTACTATTTGCACGTGTAGAATACCTTAGCATGTCTTGGATCTTCTCACACAGTGGAGGATCCCGAGCTCCGCGGGTCACGAAGGCTTTTGGGCCTGCCACCGATTATACTGGAGCCACCCCCGCCACCATTGAGGCGGAAGCTAGACCAACAAGGGTCTTTCGAAGCAACCGGGTTACAAACCATTGTACCCGAACAACTCCCGGAGGAATCAACCGCCAATATTGGTTCGGTTGAAACCCCAACCACTGATACTTGGCCGCAAGTTATTGTGCCAATTCAATTTTACGAACGCCTGTCAGTGCCTCACACAGATATGGCAACAAACGCTGTTACTTCCTCTGGGAATTCTTCCATTCCCACCATAGTTGCTACCACAGGAGAAGCATCTCCTAACTTGCCATCATCGATCCGAGCCACTACGGTCTCGGCCACAACTACATCGCACAGTGGACCGACCCCATCTATCACAGCGGCCACACCTCCCTTCACACCTAGTGTGACATGCCCTCCGTTCTCATATGGTATGCCTAGTTCAGGTACAAGTCCTGCACTCAATTACTCCACTTTACAAACTTTGGGTCTGGGGGCAGGGAGCTCTAACGCTCCTCTGCAAGGTCAACTTGGGGGCATTCCTATCCCTTTTAATGCTTTTCCTTACGCTGGAGGTCATATCTCTCCTTCGTCCCCTTCGCTTGGTGGTCTACATCAGCAGTCCGTCGGGCAGCCTGCACACACGAGTTCGTTTGGAGCCAGGAGTCAAGGAACACCTGCGCAAACTCTACCGGTAGGTTCATCATCGTTTGTTTGGAACGAGACATTTGGTAACAACACTTCCACATCCACTGCTTTCCCATCTGGGGGCACTCCCATCTTTGGACAGTCTACTCCGGCGCAGGGTACTATTCCTGCGCTGGGGGCACATATAGCAAGACTTTGGAACTCAGGACAAGGATTCGTTCCTTCCTTTGGAATGTCGTTCTGGGGTAATTCTTTCCATAGTCAGTGGAACCCTGGACAGACTTCTATGCCTCTCCCATCAGGACCAGCATGGGGTAATCCTTCCCAAAGTCTGTCAAACATGATGAATGCCCAACATCCTATGTCCTTTATGGGGAATCAACCAATGATGTCTCCACAGATGCAAAACCCTTACGCTGGTTAGGGCCATGGTTTCTACCAGAATCCAGGCCAACAGCCAAACTTTTCCTAGCAACCTGGTGCCAATCAAACTCTAGGACCCTTTTTCCCAGGCTATCAGCAGCAACCCAAACTAACATTCCTGGCGATGTTACACTTGCCAAATTTGACAAGGTTGTTAAATGATCCTATTTGTCACGATCCACGTTGGCCTCCTATGCCAACAAAGTTTCCTTCGGACATTCCAAAGTTTGAGGCCAAGCCTAACGAAGATCTAGGTGATCACGTGACTACCTTCCATCTTTGGTGTTCATCTAACTCATTGAAAGATGACTTCATCCAGTTGCGATTGTTTCAACGCACTCTCATCGGGAGTGCCACGAAATGGTACATCGATCTTGATCGCTCAAGATATTCTTCTTTTGGCGAACTGGCGATGGCCTTCCTTAACCATTTCTAGTTACCTGTGAGATACAATGCTGGCACATAGCTGCTTGCCAATTTCGAACAGACGACAGCGGACCATATCTCCGATCATATCCGAGAGTGGAGACGTCGAAAGAGTCTAATCAAAGTACCAGTCCCACTAGCATTCCTACTTGAGTGGTTCCTTAAGTCCTTAGTTCCACAATTATCCAAAGACATCGCGACTTCAGGGGTTTTCTCCGAATAAGATGCCATCATGAGGGCTCAACAGTTTGAGCTTATCTATTCTCAGTCTAGTTTATTGTACAACATCCTGTCGAATGCACCACGATCGATACTGGATAAAACTAGACAGAGAGTCAGAACACATGCCGATGGTATCGTTGGTTCGGCACAAACTGATCCCGCTGAGAAATTGACAAAGCAACTGTAACAGTTATCTATACAACACTCAGTGGCCAGCTAGACTACTTCTTTGGCTGCTCCTCCTACCCAAACGTCGGACGTACACTCTCTGCAGACAACTAACCCAAAGGCCACCCAACATCCTGAAGGGAAGAAAAAACAATGCAAGAAGGGTAAGGGGGATAAAAAACCCACTGATAATGCTGGCGAGGGAACTACAGAAAAATGGAAGGCGAGGTATCTGTGCAACTTGTGTGCGGAAGACCACCCGACCCATCTATATCCTCGACTTGCAGAGGCCCAAACGTTTGTCACATAGCAACAACAAGTCGTGTTGACTAATCCCTTTTAGCATGGGCAAAATTTAACTCAAGCCTCTACAAGTACCGAAAGGGGCAGCCAGGAAACCTATCCTCCTCCAAACAACTCCTCATCTGTGAACGTATATATGGTTAGGGGTGATGCTTTAATAACGACTAGATCGCATGACTATACTAAACCAAGCGCCTCTAAGAAGGGTAAAGAAGCAGAGATCCCATCTCTTCCTCTACAGATCGAGAAGACGTTGGGTGAAACAATGACACGCATTCCAAAGGGTGCATTTAAGAAAGCTTCTCACAACCCAAATGCAAGGGCCGCCCAGAATTACTCTATGGTGGAAGATTTATCACAAACCCCTTGTGCAATGTTCGCTTTGGAGGTCCTCCAAAGTTGCCCTGCTCAGAGGAAAGCCTTGTTGACTGCTTTAGGCTCTACTGAGACTTGTAACCCGGGTACCATCATGTTAGATACGACCGACTTGAAACCTCATCTACCTTACCACATCACGTTTCAGATAGTAGTGGCTCATCCCATGAAAACGTTTACATGGAACATATTCCACACGGTGTTCGACGAGGGTGCTTCAACTTGCGTTATGTCATTAGCATGTTGGAAAGCCATTGGTCAGCCGACTTTGTCTCCATCACCTACTCTCAAACTGTGTTCGACGGTCGTTCTTTCCGACCACATGGCATCGTTCCTTCTTTCCCTGTGCAGTTAGGAGGGAAGACCATGTGCATTGAACTAGAGGTAGTCAATGCTCCCCTTGACTATAACCTCTTGTTAGGTCGAGTTGGACTTATGCTATGCAAGCTGTGGTTGCTACAGTTTTCCAAGTCTTGTTGTTTCCACACGAAGGCTAGATAGTGACCATCGATCAATTGTTCTTCTCTAGACCTGACCCAGCTTTGGGGGCATCCACAGTTCCCATGATTGATAATCCTCAGCCTGGTGTCGTTAACGTAAGAGTTGGTTTGTGCCCATCCTTGATGGGTACCTTCGATTACCCACCTCCTCAGGACGATGTCAAGTTTATATCTAATCACCATAAGGTTGAGATTTTTCAAGTTTCGTCATTCCGCATGACTTACTTTGAGGATCCTTGGATTCTTCCTTCCCCATCAGCCACGTTGGATGAGACTGAACACCCTGGAATGTCCATGCCCTTGTCGGCCGCTGAGGTATCATACTCTTTAGTCCAACAAACCTCAGCTAACCCTGATCCGACTCTGGCACAAGAGTTGGATCCACTTCTAGAGCCTATCTGGGCTCAGGGTTCTCTCGCTAACGTCGATTCGTTAGACTTAGTCTTGCCTTCTGACGAAGAAGTAATCAAAGCAATGACTAGTCTGGAAAAACCTTGGGAAGATCTTCATCACAGATCATATTTCCTCCTGAAGTTAAGCCGAATCAAAGCAGGAGGATTCACCGTGACTATGACTGGAGATAGGTCTTGTCATACTAATCCCTTAGCTACACACAAGATCTATGCTGAGGGTAATATGGCAACCATTGTTGAATCGATATCTATCAATATCTCCAGAACCCCTGGCATCATAGACAATGTTTTCGTCAGAGCATACAACTCCCCCGAGGAGATGCCAAGCATTGACCCACAAAGTGTCGATCATGAGCTAACTTTGTTGTTTTTCAAGCTCGCTTGGAGATCCGAAAGCAACATCCGGTGAGACTGCATTTATGCTTTTCGATCTCGTCCGGATTAGCTGAGAAAAGTAACCATTATGGAGTCTTCTTTAAGCCCTTTTCAAACTCCTTAAAGATGAAAAGATTGTTGAGTGACCTTGTTTCTTCACACTCGTTAAATTGGTCCAGAAGAGCGTTCCTTAAACGGGTCTTCTTTTAAGCCCTTTTCAGACCCTTTAAACATGAAAATATTGCCAAGCGATCTTGTGACCTTTCACGCTCGTTAAACTGAAATTTGAAATCACGTCTGTCCGGCGGTAGTTTACCCCTTTTTCGGTCCGGACGGTCAACTATACAAACAAAGGAATACTCTAATGAATTCCCATTCTTTAGAAGAGTATCCTTAGGTATAATTTTATCCCTTTTTCGGGCCTGAGGGACTAAATTTACAAAAAAGACACCCCCTCGGAGTCCATAGTTAAGCTCTTTTCAAAATCCCTAAAATTGAAAAGATCGCCGAGTGATCTTATTCTTTCACACTCGTTAAAATGGTCCAGAAGAACATTCCCGACGGAGTCCATAGTTAATCTTTTTTCAGACTCCTTAAAAGTGAAAAAATAGCCGAGTGATCTTGTCCTTTTCACACTCGTTAAAATGGTTTTGAATTGACGTCTAATTGGTGCTAGTTTATCCCTTTTTCGAACCGACTAGACTATTGTCGAAAAAGGTACCCCAATGGAGTTTCCTTTTATTATTTTTTCAAACTCTCTAAATATGAAAAATCACTGAGCTTCCCTTCTCTGGACTCGTTAAACTTACATCGAAGGACATTACCATTGTGTGTTCTGTCAACCGCATTTGCATACCTTACCCATCAGCCTTGTAATAGTTTGCTTCTGCGTCTTAACACCTTTGGCCACTGGAGGATTTTTCCCGAGTATCATTTTACCAGAACATCAGTCTTGTCCTTGTGCCTAGAGCTTGTATGTTTGCAGTACTCGTTCCTCCATTGTAACGTAATATTCCTTTATTCTTTTTCAAAATCATCAAAAAGAACAAAAAAATCAAATATACCCCAAAAAGAGGATGGGAAAAGTATTTTCTTTATTGGCAACATAATGAGTCGCCCTTGGATGAAGCACATCTGTCCGTTTGATCATCAGACTATGGGATGTAGTACGACCTTAGGAAGCTTTGCTCGCTATATCGAGTTTTGTCCTCCACCGTTTGGTTACTCTTCCAAACATATGGAGAGTTTGCGTTGCCTCCCGCTTCGTAGACTTATGATTAACAGATATGCTGCCTGAGTCTTATCACTTGTCGTGCTATTGTCCAAGGGAATTTTGTCACTGAGCCTGAGTCGGCCCCTCTGCAATATGTTTCTTGTCTTCATATCTGGCCATCCTGAATGTCCAATCAAGTCTTTATTCGAAATCACTGAAGCCTTCAGTCCGATCATCAAGATTATCAAGTCCATAACTGACGAGCCGTCGAAGACCTCTGGGTAGTGCAGTCGTACACTCATATTACACTCCTACCCGATTTTTAGAAGATTTTGAAGTTGTTGCTCAAGATCTGAAGTACAGCCATTAGGCTGAATCAGCTTCTGGGAGATGGATACTATATATGTATATCTTTATGATTTCGAGATGTAGCTCCGCTGTGTATTGTTCGCGACTACTCTTTATAGTTATTTGACATGGATCTACAGTGTATTTGATTGGTAGCCATGGTTCTATTTTATCCCGAGCATGGGTATGCCCGCCTCGATGAGACATTTGTTATTTTGAAGATGGCACCTCCTGGTTCTTGATCCTTGGGCTCACTCATTCAGCACATCAGTAAAGATTGGTAAAAGATTGGTAATGTATTTCGGCCATCAGCTACTCTTCTGACCTCACACATTAGGGGGCATCTGTTATAACCCTAAATTGCACCACACATGCTTACCTGGCATCAGGCCAACTCATATCCCTTCTTTGCCAAAAACTATTGAACAACTCTTCTAAAAACTCCATTTTTTAAAAGTACACGCTAGCTAGCCCACTACAGCCCGTGTGTACATAAAAGTAAACGCTAGCAGGCCCACTATAGCCCATGTTTACCTTCAGAATCACAAAAATAGGAAATTTTCTGACGGGACAAAAAGCTATGGGTCAGTTAACTGAAACTCCCGACCATGCATGGCCGAGAGTTCGTCCAAAACCCTAGCTCCTTCTAGCCTATAAAAGAAGGGGTAGGGGTACTATTTGGAGGAGGAAAATTATAGCGAAGAAACTCTGCCCATTTGCCGAATCCATTTGTCCCAACCCTTTAGCCTTTCCTCAAGCCTAAGGAGAATTAACGCAAAGCAGTTGCAGGACAAAGAAGAGGAGGAGCCCAGGATCAGGATCAAGGAGTGGTGGCCGGTCTCTATCATTATTGTAAGTTGATTCATATTGAGATTAATAAAAGAATACTTTTCCCATCCCAATGCATGAGTTATATGTGATTTGTGTAATTTATGCTTAATTTCTAACCCTCAAGTAGAAAAATAGCATGCATGCGTAGTGTTTTGTCT
>ML779523.1:468001-496547 GCA_009831015.1 Picea engelmannii
AGCTGAGAACAAGCAGAAGGAAATGATCTTGATCTTGAGGGAGAATCTAATAATCCTCATCGAGGTCATGACAAAGAAAGAAATCTCTTAGAGTTTGCAAAGAACGGGACCTGAGCATAAGGCCATGAGCTTGATGTTGAGGAAGCATATAATAAACCTCGTAGAAGATGTGAAAGAGAAAGGATCGTTGAGAATTGGCATAAATTCCCTAGTGATATCATGTCTTGGAAAGGGGGTGGCTAGAGCACTAAGAATAAATGCCTATGTGCCTATGGTTGTGTGTAAAGGCAAACACCCACAGTTAGTTAGTTGGCTGCAACCTATAATAGATAAGTGTTCTCATATCCTATGTAATTGAATTGTAACTGTAGATTAAAGTTGGATATCCTATAAATGTTGCAGGGATGTGCATGTTTTCTTGATGGCTATATTGTATCCCTTTATCTTTGCTTGATCGTATTGTTAAGAAAGTAAGTAACTATATGGTTTGTATATGTAAATGCTCGAGCCCTGTACTGGCTCAAATTTAAGCAGATGAACTATGAGTTCGTCGACCTTAGACATAGTTTCCCCGTATATATGTCGATACTCCCAGCTTTTTGAGTCTCCTGAGAAAAAGGGAGTTTGTTAAGCACATGAGAAAGAGCACAAAGTGCACGCTAGTGCCTAATTCCTTCAGAATTGTTGAGACTCAGGAAGGATAGCAAGATTTAAGGATAGCGAGGAGTTTAAGGTGAAAAACTCCTGAAGGATGGAGTTGCGAAGTAACGTTAGTTGTGGATCTATGGATCCACATGGCTGGATCTCGACCATGAGATTTGAGGGATGTTAGAAGGTTGTCATTCTAGTGTGACATGGTGAGCCAACATCACCAGGGTGGCGTGGACCCACAATCGATGTGCCGCATGCCAGCTCGATCTGTGCTTTTCATAGACCCTATATGCTTATTGGAACGTGATACATGTCATCCCTGTTCCATATACATGTCATCATTGGTTCATGCATGCCTGGCCAACTTGGTTGGCGACCCAATCAAGACCCCGTGAGTTTAGACAACTTCAGAGTTTGAAATATTTAGTGAGTGGTAAAATATAGGAACGTCCAACCCAAATAGATGATTGTCGAAGGCCGAAATTCCAATAACTATAGCCAATCGCCAAACATAATGAGAGTTCGAGAGTTTGGGCATAGTGTGGAATAAGGAATGTTAGACGAGAATCGTTGATCGCCAAACGCTGAAAGGCTAGGGGCACATGGAGACATTTTGGGACTTCGAGGATTTGGAAAAATGTATGATGCACGTAGATAGTCGAAGCTCCTTCCTTAACCATAGGATCTTATCAGAGGATGTGGACCATTGGTTTCCTCCGCTGTTCGACGATCTAGGAATTTTTCAACACTTTTGGGAACTCCCGAAGTACGGGAACTTCCGAAGTGCTGAAACCTTTCTAACACAGGATCTTAGCTCTCGGTTTTCAGCACAGGGTCACAAGGAGGACCCCGCTAGCTGGTTTAATCACCTAGTGAGAGATGTAAGCTTTGGGAAGCTGGTTAAGATGGTTTTGGCTTAAGTAAAGGACCGAAAATAAACCAAGAAAAGAAAAAAAATTATGCCCCACCCCTAGAAAGAATATTTAGGGGTTGGGACTGTTAAAAATTGGTATCAGAGAAAGGAAACAACACTTGGCCTGCTTGGGATCATGCATGAGTCGTATGAAAATATGTTTGGAGGACTTTAAGGGGTAAGACCCTATCTTACCACATTCCTAAGAGGTTTAGTCAAATTTCTACCAAAGAGAGGAATGAAACCCGTTGTTGTTTATAGATGTTTTGGCGTTTCCAAATAAAGAAGTTGACTTCACTATGCAATTGTACATGCTATTGTACATTCATAAGATTTAGTTACCAAGGCTAAGATGAGCCTGTGGAGAATATTACTGCCAAACATAAATTTTCTATATAAATTGCTTGAGTAGATGGATGTAGATTAAAATACAGCAGGGATTTTACCCAATGATATTGAATCATGCTAGTTTGTGGCAAAGGAAGCCCATCATTTCTTTGGGAAATGATAGCTGATCCTACAGGAGTGGGATTATGCTGATGGGAACTAATAGCAATACTTGGATGTGAACAGATGGAAACGAACTGTAGCAGTAATAATTACTGCTTTAATGAAGGGTTAAACCTTGTATGTGTGTATAATCCCTCATGATCATAGGAATGAATCTGCTGACCATTCTCTGAAAAGGGAGATCATGCCCAGCTCTCGGGTTTCGAAGGGAACTGAGAAGCGAATTTTGTTTCTGTGTACATGAATTGTTGGGCAGGATTTTTTCTAATCAAGCTGATAAACAAATATGTATAAATATAGAGTGATTGAGTGAGAAATCACAATATCCTCCCTTGCTTGGTGGATAGGAAACTAATCTGCCAAAATTCTTATGGGAGGAGGAGAGTGGCCTCCACCCCTGACTCTTGTTGAATAGAAGGAATAATTCTAGGTGTAATGGTTAAGATTGATCTTGACCTAAAGATACTCTAGATTTATGAACTAGGATACTTAATAAGTAATATAATTCGAAATTGCATTTGGGCTTTAAGGGAATAGTCCAAATGATATTAGACATTAAATTCTTACAACTAAGATAAAATGGTTGACTAAATGTTGACACTGAATGTGTTAAAGGAAGTGTCAGGGAACTTCTAGAATCCCAATGGGCCAGATTGACATCCAGTTGTGGATGGTATCCATATATATATAGTTGGAAGCTAGATTGGTTGCCCTGTTACCTTAGGCATGGTTTTAATTCCTCAAATTGTATTTATAAGTTGGGTAATGATCTATGGAAAATTAAGGAAAGAGTGTTTTCTTTCTAGTTGTTATCATATAGAAGAGAGAAAGGTAAACTTTAAAGAGGTGCAAGAGATGCACCTGCATATACACAAATATGTGCATACATACTTACGAGAATAATATGACTGCAAGCTCTCAACTGAGATGGAAGCTCAGTGTTGAGTGTTCCTATGAGACTTATCATAAGAATGATTTGAATATCCTTGGAGGAGGATGTGGAAGTCTGATATGTCCATGTGCATGTATGACATGGAAAGGGTGAAAGCAATGATCTTGCATGATGAATGTTTGGTGTCACACACCCACAGTGGGGCATAAAAAAAAATTGTTCTCCTTACAGAAACAAATCTACTCTCCATGGTCTCTAATTTGGAAAGTCAAGGGACTAGCCCCTTTTTTTTTCTTTGATGACCATCGTATATGACCGCAGGTTATAACTGAACACCAATCACGTGATTGCGAGCACGGACAAGGGTGGTTTGAGTCCAACTTTTTTTCTCCCCGTAATTCACCATGATCCACCACGTGTCCCTTTCTCAATACCATGGTACCGATTGCAGCCCGCCCTCTAACTTTTAAAGTCCGAGAACTTTCTATTCCCGCAATTCATCGTGACCTTTGATCTCACGATCTTGATGGTACTTCTGAACTGACAGCTCAGATCTACCCCTTTTTAAACCAATAGATGTGATTCTCTTCGGGACTTCGATGTTCGAATTTTTCAACTCTCAAACCTTTCTTTCTCTGTAGTGTCTATCTCCCAGAGTGGAAGATCTGTTGACACCTATCCCTCACAAACAGACGGTTTAGATGAACTCTGACTTTCCGGCCTTCGAGAGTTCTTGTTCAATACCTTCTCTTTCTTCTAGAGTGTTTTATCCCAGAGTGGTAGATCATTTTCCATGCGTCCTATCCAAATAAACAGCCTTGGTCCTCTTCAGGACTTTGACACATTTCAACCAAGACCAGATCAACAACCTTCAACTTCCTTCTCGATCAATAGTCGAGCTTCTACTTCGGGACTTCGGTGCTTTCACCCTCTACTTTCCTCCAGAGTATTTTGTACCCGTAGTTCTAGATCTGGCGCCATGCGTCAACTTCAAATCGATGAATCTCGTCCACTTCATGACTTCGGCCTTCAGAAATATCAAACATGAAATTCTCCTCGCTCCATTTTTTTCAGAATGTTCTATTCAGATTTCTTGATTTTATGACATGTGTCCTCCTTCAGATCGACGACTCCCAGCTACTTCGGTTGTTCAGGCTTCGACAATTTCAAACTCTTATCCTTCATTTTCTCCGAGAGTGTTTTCACCAGGAGTTCGCAATCTGTCGCCACATGCCCTCTGGATCTGACGGTCCAGATTCTCTTTAGGTCTTCGAGTTTCTTTCACCCAAGGACAACAAATCTCTGCCATGGGTCCCTCTAGATCTGACGGTTGATATTCACTTCGAGTCTTTACCCGGAGTCCACAAATTCACGCCACATGTCCTCTAGATCTGGCGGTTGAGATTCACTTCGGCTCTCTGGCTCTACGGGCTTTGGGAGTTTCAACTCTCAACTGAAACTCTCGAAGTTATTTCTCTAGAGTTATTGATCTATTGACACATGTCTTCTGGCGATCAATGGTTAGGATCTACTTTGGATATTTCACCTCCTCTTGGCCCATGAACTTTTGTATTTGTGGATCTTGCACCACCCATCCTCCTTGATGATGGATGGTCCCAAATTACTTTGGGACTTCGGAACTTTGGCCAGTTCACTCTCTTGCGTGTGCAAAGCACTAAGGCTTGTGCACCTTGCTTTGATCAGATAACTGTTGATCCTCTATGCTATAATCCAATGGTTACTATCACTCCCCCTCCTAATATTCTAACATCCTCTGACTTAGAATATTTTCGTGGATGTTCAAAGGCCTTAACCTTCCTTCCTCCTATGAGCCCAACTATCTTGGGTCTCACTTTTCATCTTGAAAATGTATCTCTTATGAGCCTTTCGATCCTCTCAGACTGATGATACCGAAGGACTCTGCTACTCTGCGTATTTCCTAATGGGTTCACGACCAACCATCTCACAACTATTCAAGGCCTGGCAGTTATGATCTAACCAATACCGAGATATCTGTCGATCAATGGTTCACGATAATTGTGGGGCACCAATGTGCGTGCTATTTATTGGAGAGCTCACCCTCCGCAATATGGAAAGTACTTGCCCAACTTGGTCAAACCAGAGTCATTTATCTTCCAGCCTGACGAGATCAACGACGTTGGTGAATTGCAAGCTACGAACTAGAGTGTCCTCTACTTACACCTTCGCGTTCTGCAATGATTCCCCACCCTTGATCTCTATTCATACATCGATGGTTCATAGTGATTGTGGGCTTCAACCTCCGCAATATGGAAAGTGCTCACTCTACTCTAGTCTAATCCTATTCGTTGATATCCCATTCCCAATGAGATCGACGACATCAGTTGATTGCGGGCCATGAACTAGCATGTCCGCTAATTTCACCTTCGCACTCTGCAATGATTCCCAACCATCAATTTAATCGAGTGGTTGGTGTTTGATTCATTAAACCCAGTGAGTATTTTTGTCGATTTGACGACCGAGATGGCCTCTCCTCCCATTAAAAGCCTTGCTTCCATATCCACTGTCAGATTCCTAATTAATCGATGGTTTGGGTAACTTGACTATCATACAATTCAACATCTCAAAGCTTCGAGCTCCAAGGTTCCGAAACCTTCATGAGCTAACTCCTTTTTGCACAGGGTTCCTAGAACCAGGTCACGTGGATCTTCAGATAACTCTTGGGCTATAATCCTCGCTCTTAGTCGGGTTTTTGGTTAAGGACTTAGGTGCAAGTTCAAAGTCTCCTAGACTACTGGTATGAAGGGAACTCCTTCTTAACTCATGGATATTTAAGCCTTGAGTCAGGGCAAGGTAAAATCGTGAGGTTACCAAACGAGAGCTATGACAAGAGGCATGCTTTGACTCTAGAACGATGATGTAATCCCCTACAGAAAGTGCCTCCGAGGATTGAAAGAGAGCATATGGAAAATCAAACAGAAGTATATGTTCTCAATGGAATGAATGTATACTCATAAATTAATCATTTAATACAGAAAACCATTTATAGACATATAAATACATGCATGCATCTGTTATTTCCAATTCAAAGCACAAGGAATGAAAAAAATTATCAGAACCACAAGGCGTGATGCCAATGGTGAAATAGGTGCTCGTTTCCACCCAACCATAGGGTCAGTCACTCCCAATGGATTTATCACTGGCCACCCTCAATTTTAGACCATGATGCTTTAATATTCAATCTCTTTCTCCCATCTCAACGGAAGTTAGGGATGAAGGTTACTCTCCTTCTCCCAACACAAAAATAGATGGGAACAAAGGTTACTCTCCTTCTCCCAACACAAAAATATATGGGGACGAAGGTTACTCTCCTTCTCCCAGATCAATCTCTATTTTATGGGATCAGAACTCACTTCCCTTGTTCTCAGTCCTTCCTTGGACCCGAGAGCTTCGACTCTCATCTATGCACTCTTCGCAGTTCTCCCTCTGCACCCACCAATCTTCCTTTCTTTCCTTCCTCAGAAAGATTGTGTGTGGCTCGAATTCTTAGTCCTTGGTCAGATCTGGAATCCTTACAAATGGGCGGTCTACCCCATCCCCTCATTAACTCTTGAGGAGGTCTTCCCACCTACCAGCCTGATTGTAATTCATTCCTGGGTCAGAGGTTTGTTCTTATCCTAAGAAATTCAATCCAAAAAAAGTATTGGTTCAGTGTAGGTTAACACAACCATTCTGGGTGCCCTGCACCACCTTTTCATAGCATCCGTGGTCTCTTCTTAGCATGTCCCCATTACAGCAGTCATGCAACACGTATCCATTTTCTATTAAAATAACAGAATTTACATTCATCAACCTTTTATACAAAGGTCCATCAAATCAAACATTCACACCTTTGAGTTTTCCATAGTTCCCTGGCCAATATAGTTATAATTACAAACTGAGGGATACAGGGTGTTACAATTCCCCCCCGAAAGGAACATCATCCTTGATGCTCTATCTATCAACTAGATATGTATATACAGGAGTAAACAAAATCGGATATGCTTGTCTCATGGCATCCTCCATTTCCCACGTAGCCTCATCTGGGCCAAAGTGTTTCCACTGCACCTTGACCTGTGCAATGGTTCGGTTCCTGAGTGAGGTTTCCTTCCTGTCTAGTATGCATTGAGGTTCTGGTAGGAATTCTCCCTCCGGCTCCACCTGGATCATAGACCAATCAATTATATGATTAGAATCATGTACATATTTCTTCAATAATGAAACATGGAAAACATTATGTTCCTTTACCGTGGGAGGAAGTGCTAGCCTATAGGCTACAGGCCCCACTCTATCTAATATTTCAAGGGGTCTACAATACTGAGGCTCCAGTTTGGCATAAGCTCCCATTCTTAGTTAACTCTTCCTAGGTCTAACTCTGAGATAGACATGGCCTCCTATCTTGAACTCTCTGGGAGTTCTATTTCTGTCGGCATAACTTTTCTGTCTATCCTGAGCAATCTTCACATTTTTCCTTGTCTGGATCACTTGTTGTTCCATTTCTTTCAGCATGTTGGGTCTGATTGTAATTTTGTCCACTGGGTTACTCCAGTTTATTGGAAGCTTTCACTGTCTACCATAGAGGGCCTCAAAAGGGCTCATCTTCAAGGATTCTTGATAATCGTTGTTGTAGGAAAACTCTACCAATGGTAGGTAGTCTTCCCACTTCTTAGGCTGATGCATTACATGCATCCTTAGCATGTCTTCTACTATTTGGTTTAGTCTTTCTATCTGTCCATCATTTTGAGGGTGATAGGCTGTGCTGAAAAATAATTTAGTCTCAAAACCAGCCATTAGGGATTTCCAAAAGCTTGAAGTAAATTTGGTGTCTCTGTGAGATACAATTTCCTTGGGCATGCCATGCAGTCTGAATATATCCTTCATGAATATGTTGGCAATATATATTGCCTTGCAAGTTGACTTGACAGGAACGAAATGAGCATAATTACTCAATTTTTCCACCACGACCATGATGGCATCATTTTTCTTGGTTGACTTTGGTAATCCGGTGATGAAATCCATGGAGATGGTTTCCCATTTCCATTTTGGGATTGGTAGGGGTTGTAACAATCCTGTTGGATGCAAGTGTTCTTCCTTAACTTGTTGGCATTCTAGGGCACCTAGCTAGATAGTCGGCTATGTCTTTCTTCAATCCATGACAATAGAATTGTTTCCTAGTGGCTGTGATCATTTTCTGATATCCTGGGTGACCAGTATATGGTCTCTTGTGTAGTTCATCCATTATGAACCTCTTCAATTCACCACAGTTTGGAATATACAATCTATTTCTATAAGTCAGCAGGCCTTCCTCGAGCATCTGGTAGACTTCATACTTTATCTCTGTAGGATCTTTCCTTAGGTATGAGGTCACAGTCTTGAAGAACGCGTATGTTTCTTGTGCGGTATTGACTCTTTCCCTGACATCCATTTCACAGGTGCTTACCATTTCCAGATGAATCATTTTTATACTTCTTCTAAGTGCATCAACCACCCTATTTTCCTTTCCTTTGATGTGTTTGATTTCGAAATCAAACTCACTAAGGTTATCCATCCACCTAGCTTTTCTGACATTGAGTTTTGGTTGATCAAACAGGTGCCTCAACCCACAATGGTCTGTCATAAGCACAAATACCCTAACCAAAAGGTAGTGCCTCCACATTTTTAAAGCATGTACTATGGAAACTAGCTTTAGGTCATGGGTCGCATAATTGATCTCATGCTCATTTAATTTTCTGGATGCATAGCAAATTACACGTCCTTCTTGCATAAGGACTCCTCTGAGTCCTTCCTTGCAAGCATCTATACACACGAGGAAATCATTATCCGAGTTTGTAATATTCAACACAGGTTCATGGGTCAGGAGGTATTTCAGTTCTTGAAATATTTCTTCACATTTTGATGTCCAAGTGAATTTAACCCCCTTTTTTCTGAAGGGTAGTGATTGGACAACCAATCTTAGAAAACCCTTTTATGAACCTTCGATAGTATCCTGCTAAGCCCATGAAGGATCTGATATTAGATACATCCTTTGGGGTAGGCCATTCCGTAATAGATCTGATCTTGTTAGGGTCTACTACCACCCCTTCCTTAGAAATAACATGGCCTAATTAATGGACTTGCTTCTGGGAAAATTCTCACTTGCTAAACTTAGCGTAGAGCTGATGCTCTCTTAGTACTTGAAGTATGAATCTAATATGTTCTTTGTGCTCCTCTCTGTTCTTGGAGTAAATTAGGATATCATCAATGAAAACCAATACAAATTTGTCCAGAAATTTGTTGAGTACATTATTCATCAAGCACATAAAAGTGGCGGGGGCATTGGTTAACCCAAACGACACCACCACAAACTCATAGTGACCATACCTCATCCTGAAGGTTGTTTTGTGGATGTATTCATCCTTAATTCAAACTTGATGGTATCCATACCTTAAGTCAATCTTTGAGAAAATGGAAGCACCTCCCAATTGGTTGAATAAGCCATCGATTCTTGGTAAGGGGTACTTGATCTTTATGGTTGTCTTATTGAGTGGTCTGTAATATATGCACAGTCGGAGTGTGCCATCTTTCTTTTTCACAAACAAGACAGGCGCTCCCCACGAAGATACACTAGGTCATATGTAGCCTTTTTCCATCATCTCCTTTAGCTGTAGCTTGAGCTCAACCATTTCTGTCATACTCGTCATATATGGCATTCTAGATGATGGCACCGCTCTTGGTGCAAGTTCTATCGAGAAGTTAATATCCCTTTTCGAAGGTAGACTTGGTACCTCTTTTGGAAACACATCCTTGTATTCTCTTAATATGGTGTGGTCTGTTAGGCTTGGTTTGTCATCCTCAATAGATTCCAACACCTGTATTTCATATAGAGGACACCCCTTTCTGTAATATTTTTTCATTTGAAGAGTTGATATTTGTCTTATTGAGACAGGATTTTGAATCCCTTGGAGGGTTATCTTTCCCCCTTATTCATTTACACATTCTAAAGTTTTATGGTAACAATCCAACTTAGTTTTATAAGCAACCAACCAGTCCATACCAATCAACAAGTCATACTACCCTAGGGGAAGTATGTTAAGGGTCGCTCGGGTGGGAAATCTACCCATGATGAATTGGGAGGCTGGTATGACCTCTGCCACTTTCCTTTTAGTCCCAGTGGCTAGTTGTACCAACCATGACTTAACATGTCTGACTGGTTTCATTTTACACTTATCAACAGTCTGAGGGGCCACATAACTCAAATTAGAACCAGGGTCAATTAAAATAGAAACTAGATGGTTGGCGATCATGCCTTCCATATCCACTACTGAAGCTTGGTGGTCGGCTTGATTATTTTCCAAGGCTGCATAAATTCGTGGCATGCTCCTAGCCACATCATTAACAATGATAGCTTCTTGGATATTTTAGACTCTCTTACTGTTCTGTTGTCTGTGTGGACAGTTCCTCAACCGACGATCTTCTCCACAACCCCATCATTTAAGGGGTTCTTTCTTTAGGTTATCAGTCTTTCCTAGGACTGTCTTAAAAGGTTTATTTCCACTTTGAGAGGGAAAATTTTGCTGATACACACTTCTAGTAGGAAGGCTCATCCTAGAATCCTTTCCATAATTATTAAATCCTGAGGATTTAAATCCCTTCTTATTGAATCCCGAACTACTCCTCTTCTTCCAGTCTTCATGAGGACTTGTCTTATTCTTGAACTGTTCATAACAATACCTCACCTTCTGGATGGTTTCTTCTAAGGTATTTGGTTCGTCAAACTCAATCCTGTCTCGGTAAGTATGAGGTAATCCACTAATAAATCACTGCATTTTTACCTTCTCATCCTTTATGTAGGGTACATACCTCAGTAGCTAAAGGGATTTACTGACATATTCATCTATGGTGAGTTGCCCCAGCTTGAGTTCATAGAACTCCTTAGTCTTCCCATCCACGTATTTCTCTAATGGATATTGCTTCCTAAAGTATTTCTCGAAGTGATTCCATGACAATTCCTTCTCATGAACTCCTTTCACATTCCTAAGGTCTTCCCACCAAATGGAAGCCTTTTCATTCAGGTTGAAGATGGTTATTCGAGCCTTCCAGTTTTAAGAGTAATCATGGACTCTGAAGTACTTCTTTAGACTAAGTAGCCAAGCTTCATCCACTTCTCCCTTCTTAATCTCTCCATTGAAATAAGGTGGTTTGTCTTTCTTGAACTCTTTAGAATCATGATTTTTGGAACGCTTCCACTTCTTTCCTTCCCTTTGAGAATGTGAGCTCGCTCTGCTACTAGAAGATCCTTAGGAGTTGCCAGATTTCTTTCTAGAGGACTATGCTGATGAGTGTCCCCTGCCTCCAGGTTGGGCCTTCTTAGAGGTACTTCTCCTAGTGTGGTCATGTTTTCAGATCTCAGATGGACATTGACTTCTCTTCTCATGTCGTCGGTCCATATGACTGGTTGCGGATTCATGCTGCAGTTACCTCTGTATGTCGGAAAGGCTCTGCAACAAGACTGCATTAATTTCTGTTTGTTTTTCTTGATGCTTTATGAATCTCTCGTTGTCATCCTTGCAACTCTGTAATTCAGCCTTGAGGCTCCTTACAGTTTCAACCAAATCCGGAGGGGTTTCCACCACCCTCCTTTCATTAGATTCTTTGTCTCTATTGTGGGAGCCATCCCCCACTTCATGACACGTCACCATCCTTTAGTCTTGAATATTTCTCGTGGTTTACTGACTGCTCGACTGCTAAAAAAAACACTTATTGTTAGCAAACAATTTACGAACAATACACAACTCAAATTCCTTAAATGCACACACACAGTAGAACGTTTCATTCTTTTCCTCAAAAAAAAATTTAACCAAACTCTTTTTGAAGGAGGAAAGATAGGGCATCACTCTTAGAAGCATTCTAATTATGGTTTTTGAGCGACTTGTCCATGAGCCCAAGCAGGCCAAGTGTTGTAACCATGCTCTGATACCAATTTGTCACACACCCAAGGTGGGGCGTAAAAAAATTCCATTCTCCTTACAGAAACAAATCTACTCTCCACGATCTCTAATTTGGAAATTTAGGGGACTAGCCCCTTTTTTTTTCTTTGAAAACCATCATATATGACCGCGGCTTATAACTGAATGCTAATCATGTGATTGCGGGCATGAACAAGGGTGGTTGGATTCCAACTATTTTTCTCCCCGCAATTCACCACGAGCCACCACGTGTCCCTTTCTCAATACAGTGGTACCGATTGCGGCCCTTCCTCTAACTTTTAAAGTCCAAGCACTTTCTATCCCCGAAATTCATCGTGACCTTTAATCTCATGATCTTGATGATACTTCTGAACTGATGACTTAGATATGCCCCTTTTTAAACCAATGAAAGTGATTCTCTTCGGGACTTCGGCGTTCAGAGTTTTCAACTCTCAAACCTTTCTTTCTATGTAGTGGCTATCTCCCGGAGTGGAATATCTGTTGACACTTGTCCCTCACAAACGAACGCTTCAGATTCTCTCTGGCTCTCTGGCCTTTGGGAGTTCTCGTTCAATACCTTCTCTTTCTTCCAGATTTTTTTCTCCCGAAGTGGAAGATCGTTTTCCATGCATCCTCTCCAAATCAACGACCCTGGTCCTCTTAGGGACTTCAAAAATTTTCAACCAAGACCATGTCAATGGCCTTCATCTCCCTTCTCAATCAACGACTAAGATTCTACTTCAGGACTTTAGCGATTTCACCCTCTACTTTCCTCCATAGTATTCCGTACCCATAGTTCTAGATGTGGTGCCATCCGTCCACCTCAAATCAACAACTCTCGTCTTATTTGGGACTTCGACCTTCAAAAATCTCAAACCTCAAATTCTCCTCGCTCCATTTATTTCGGAACATTCTATCCGGAGTTCGTGATCTGATGACATGTGTCCTCCTTCATATCGATGACTCCCAGTTTCTTCGGTTGTTCAAGCTTCAACGATTTCAAATTCTTATCCTTCATGTTCTCCCAGAGTTCGCGATCTCTCTCCACGTGCCCTCTGGATCTGACGGTCCAAATTCTCTTTGGGCCTTCGGGTTTCTTTCACCCGAGGAAAATGGATCACTACCATCTGTCCCTCTGGATCTGACGGTTGATATTCACTTCAGGTCTTTATCCAGAGTCCACAGATTCATGCCACCTATCCTTTGTATCTAACAGTTGAGATTCACTTCGACTCTCTAGGTTTCGGGAGTTTCAACTCTCAACTAAAAATCTTGAAGTGATTTCTTCGAAGTTACTGATCCACTGACACGTGTCTCCTGGCGATCAATGGTCATGATCTACTTTAGCTATTTAACCTCCTCCTGGCCCATGAACTTTTGGAGTTGTGGATATTGTGCCACTCGTCCTCCTTGATGATGGACGGCCCCAAATTACTTTGGGACTTTGAAACTTTCGCTAGTTCACTCTCCTGCATGTGCAAAGCGCTAAGGCTCGTGCACCTTGATTTTATTAGATGGTTGTTGATCCTCTGCACTGTGATACAATGGTTACTGTCGCTCCCCATCCTAAGCTTCCAACATCCTCTGACTTAGAAGAGTTTTGTGGATGTTCAAAGGCCTCAACCTTCGTTCCTCCTATGAGCCCGACTATATTGGGTCTCACTTTTTCTCTTGAAAAAGTTATCTCTTCTGAGCCTTCCAATCCTCTCAGACCAACAATACCTAAGGACTCCATTAATTCGCAGATTTCCTAAGGGGTTCATGACCAACCATCTCGCAACTATTCAAGGCTCAACGGTTATGATCTAACCAATACCGAGATATCTGTCGATCAATGATTCATGGTAATTGCGGGGCCCCAATGTGTGTGTTCTTTATTAAAGAGCTCACTTTCCGCAATCTGGAAAGTGCTCGCCCAACTTGGTCGAACCGAAGTCGTTGATATTCCATCCCGATGAGATCAACGACATTGGTGAATTGTGGGTCATGAACTAGCACCTCCGATACTTACACCTTCTCTCTTCGCAATGATTACCCACCCTCCATATTTGTTCATAGATCGGTGGTTCACAATGATTGCGGGGTTCAACCTATGCAATATGGAAAGTGCTCACTCGACTCTATTCTAATCCTATTCATTGATCTCCCATTCCCGACGAGACCGACAATGTGGGTTGATTGTGGGTCATGAACTAGCATGTTTGCTAATTTCACCTTTGCACTCCGCAATGATTCCCAACCATCGATTTAATTGAGTGGCTAGTGTTTGATTCATTAATCCCAGTGAGTATTTGAGTCGATCTGATGACCGGGATGACCTCTCCTCCTGTTAAAAGGATCTCTTCCATCTCCGTTGTCATATTCCTAATTCATCGGTGGTTCGGGTTACTTGACTATTGTACAATTTGACATCTCAGAGCTTCGAGCTCCAAGGTTCTAAGACCTTCATGAGCTAATTCCTTTTTGCGCAGGGTTCCTAGACCCAGGTCATGTGGATATTGAGATAAATCTTGGGCTATAATTTCCTCTCTTATTCGGGTTTTTGGTTAAGGAATTACATGCGAGTTAAAAGTCTCCTACACTACTGGTCTGAAGGGAACTCCTTCTTAACTCATGGATCTTTAAGTCTTGAGTCAGGGCAAGGTAAAATCATGAGGTTACTAAATGGGAGCTATGCCAAGAGGCATGTTCTAACTCTAGAATGGTGATGTAATCCCCTGGAGAAAGCTCCTCCGAGGATTGAACGAGAGCATATGGAAAATCAAACAGAAGTATATGTTCTCAATGGAATGAATGTATACTCATAACTTAATCATTTAATATGAAAAACCATTTATAGACATATATATACACGCATGAATCCATTATTTCCAATAAAAGCACAAGGCATGAAAACACTTATCATAACCACAAGGCGTGATGCGACTTCTAAAAGGGGTGCTTGTTTCTACCTAACCATAGGCTCAGTCACAACCAATGGATTTATCACTGGCCACCCCCGAGCTTAGACCATGATGATTTGAGATTCAATCTCTTTATTCTAGCTCAATGAAAGTTAGGGACGAAGGTTACTCTCCTTCTCCCAACACAAAAATAGATGGGGATGAAGGTTACTCTCCTTCCCCCAACACAAAAATAGATGGGGATGAAGGTTACTCTCCTTCTCCCATCTCAGTCTCTATTTTCTGGGATCAGAACTCACTTCCCTTGTTCTCAGTCCTTCCTTGGACTTGAGAGCTTCAACTCTCATCTCTACACTCTTCGCAGGTCTCCCTGTGCACCCACCACATTTCCTTTCTTACCTTCCTCAGCAAGATTGTGTGTGGCTCGAATTCCCAATCTGTGGTCAGGTCTGGAAGCCTTACATATGGGCGGTCTGCCCCATCCCCTCATTAACTCTTGAGGAGGTCTTCCCACCTACCAGCCTGACTATAATTCATTCCTAGGTCAGAGGGTTGCTATGATCCTGATAAATTCAATCCAACAAAAGTACTGGTTTGGTGGACGTTAACACAACCATTATGGGTCCCCTCCACCACCTTTTCATAACATTCGTGGTCTCTTGTTAGCACGTCCCCTTTCCAACATTCATGCAACACATATCTATTTTCTATTAAAATAAAAAAATTAACATTCATCGACCTTTTATACAAAGTTCCATCAAATCAAACATTCACACCTTTGAGTTTGCCATAGTTCCCTGGCCAATATAGTTATAATTACAAACTAGGGGAAACAGGGTGTTACATTTGGCTAGGTTTGTATGTGTTTGAATGCATGGGTTAATGCATTGTGAGGCTTCTTGACATGAAGAATGATATTAATACCAATTAGGTATGAAATATATTAAATGTGCAAGTGATGCAGATGCATGATGTAAGGATAAATATATACTAAAGGCACAATATGGCTGCCTTGATGAGTGATGTGTAAGGAAAGAATTACACTTGCCAAGATTAAGTGAAGACAATGGATGCATGGTTGAATCCATTTTGAAGAGTCATGAAAGTTATGTTTTGAATGATAGCTTAAGGGGAATGTGCTCCATTCCCTCAAGAAAGAGTGGACGAGCAAGGATGCTTTGTTGTCATGATAAGAGGCAAATGATTCTGCCTTTAAGGGTCACATGAGAATGATTGTGAAAAATCATGAGTTGACTGATTTTAAAATAGAGATGTAGGTGGGCTGTGAAATATACCTATGGAAACTACACACAGGATTATGATTATTCATATGGTTAAGCAAATCATGGATGCAAGTTAACAAAACCATAATATGTGTGGATACATAACTTAGACACATGACAAATATGCATGTTTATATTCCTTATGAAATATATGGTACCTAGCTAAAGCCAACTCAAGGTTGAGGCTATCACAGATAGTGAAGGATATGAAATAAGGAAGTTGCATGCTAAGGGAGTTACCTCTGGAGGAACTATGTGAAGACTTTGTTAGGAGAATAGAGTCACAACCTTATTGATTATTGAGAATTAATCAACGAGATACAAGCTTGTATATATATATATATATATATATATATATATATATATATATATATATATATATATATACAAGCTTGTATCTCGTTGATTATGGATGCACAGGTTCATGATTCATTATGGACAAAAGGATTTTCTATTAAAGCATACTGATGTATCCCAAGAGTTAGGATGAGCCTAACCGAGGCTTCTCAAGAAAAGAGAAGAAAGATCACAATAAGAAGTAGATTGCATAAGTAAAGGGGGAGAAAAGGAGGAACACTTTTCTCACCCTAAGAACCCAGAATTGTGTAACAGAGCCGTAGGATTAAAAGAGCAGTTGTGGAAACTAGTACAGCTGGTAAAAGGAAAATAAACCCCCTGAGTATGATTAAATGAATAAATGAGTATGTTTGATTGAATAGGATTGGTTGAAGCCATGATTAAGAAAAGGTAGTGAGGCCTTAGAGATAACTCAACTAGGCTGAAAAGTCTGAGGTGGTGTAGAAAGAACTGGAAGAAGGGGAGAGCCCTTAATTCTTTTCTTGTTGAGTATTATGTTTTCTCTGGGATGAGAAAGTTGGTACACTGATGAAAGTAAAAGTTTTTGACACCATAGTGATGATGGTTGTATTGTTGTAGAAAAAATCGAGATCTGTTTGTGTTGCACTCATGGAAACATTAAGGATAATGTGATGAAGTGCATAAAGATATGCTAGGACATGTCTGAAAATGTTTTACTGTCTTAATGTTATAACTTTTGAAAGGAAGTTGTATGCCTTGGATACCCAAGTAGGGTATGATTCAGGAAGGAGAACCTAGATGATGGAGGTGTGAACCTCTGGTAGTAAAGACTGTTTGTAACCCTTGGAATGAACTGATATGTCATGAATGCATTGACCAATCAAGCAATGCTTAAAGGCATTCATGTGAAACCTTGAGTTTCATGAATGATGATTTAAGGTTGTGATCTATTCAGAGCAGAAAATATGGTTCTGCTAAAATAATAATTATGGATAGAGAATCCATATGATAATAAGTTGGTTGAATTCCAACACACCTTGGCAAGAGTTCCTAACCTGAAAAGTGATAATCTGAAATCAATACAAGGGTGCATTATTTGGGAATGTGGCCATGGACATTGGCACATTGATCAAATTCACTTAATGTTGAATTGCATCTGGAAAAGGTTGATATACTGAACTGATGCATGTGAAATGAATGAAATTTCCTTTTTCTTTATATCCTCGAATAGATAAAAGTGATTTGATTGTTAGCATGCACAATTTAAGAATTGTTTGTGATGACATCATAAAGGTGCAGTAAAAATATAGGTGCATGGGAAACTAACAATTTGTTTGGTTGATTGAAGTTGAAAGTGCAGGAAGAAATGAGTATTGGATATGGAAGTGCTATAAGTCCATAAGGAATACTAATTACCTGTTGAGCCAAACCACAAGGAATGGCATTTTATTTGAAGCAAATGCATTTGATTGTTAGTGTGCACAATCGTAAAATTATTTGTGAACCACTGCAAGTGTGCAATGAACATATAATGTGCATGAAAACTAACAATTTGTTTGGCTGAGGAATGTTGAAATTGAAGGAAGCAAAGGTTCTTGGATATGGCAGTGTTGTAAGCCCATAAGGAAGACCAAAATTACCTGTTGAGACAAACTTCTATGGGAAGGAAAGTCCCATAATTGGTGGATCTAGTTCTGTGTAGAACAGATCTGAAAAATAAATGAGGAAATTGGAAAATCTATGGGTGACAGATTTGCAATAAAATTATGAAATTTAGAATTTATGATGATGTCTCATGAATTTATGTATACCTTTTATATAGGTGAGAAGAAAATATCTATCCAGAAAGAACAGATGAAGGCTATCAAGCTAAAAAGAATGAAAAATGGCTATTGTTGAGCCATGAGAACCCCATTGTAAGTCATGATCGCCTGGAATATGTTGTGTTGAGGTAACACAAGTCTGAGGGATGCCTCGACTGTAAAACTCGATGAAGTCTCTGGAATTATTCATGTGCGATAAAACCTTGGCAATGCAAGATGGATTGCCCGAGGGACTATATAGCAGAGAAGGGGATGCCTGAGCCTGGGCCTGGAGGGTGAGTGACTGCAAGAAAGAGGAGACTTTGAAAATTATTATAAACTATTGATTGGGATCATGAACACAATGGGTATGTCAAGGAAAAACAATGAGCCAAGATAACAAGACAACCATGTGGATGCAAATCAACTGCACAGATAATTATTGTGCTAGATTATGAAATTTTCCTCTTGAATTTTGAACAACAGTAAAATGTTTTCGCATGAGACTATGATTAATGTGCTTGTTGTCCAAGAATTTTTTGAAGGAAAGAGAAGAAGGCCAAGAGGTGAAAAAGGACCTGACTAAGAAAGAGGGTCAAGACTTCTGAAACAGTGGAATGAGAAAGGCCTGACAGGTGTTACTAAAAAAGAACACCGAGGACGGTGTTCCTTTTAAGGGGGAGGGGATTGTAACACCCCTGTTTCCCCCAACTTGTAATTAATCATTAATCATAATCACCATGATATGGCATGGGAACAATGTAAATGTATTATTGTTTGAATTGCCAAGAAATGACTGTGGGGGTGAATCCTTGAAAGTACTGGCCATGATATCACTAGAGGAAAGAATGTGAAAACTATAAGAGAGGGTTCATTATATCGAATGACCCCAAATTTCCCTTGTTGAGAATAACAAACATCCTCCAGTTCCCAAGGAGAAATCAGTTAATGAATAAAGTAATGGTGGTTGAAGCATCAACCCCCATGAATGGAAGCATGGTCTAGCTACAGAAACTTAACCTGAAGTACCACAGGGTCCTATAGACCCAGACTGACCCAAGTTTCCTTATGACAGAAGGAACAGGATAGGAAGGATGTGCATGAAAGGAAAAAAAATAATAAAATGGAAAGAAGAGTGGATATCCCGGGGGAGGACTCTTCAGCTGAGAACGAGAAGAAGGCCATGAGATTGATGTTGAGGGAGCATCTGATAAACCTCATCGAGGCCATGACAGAGAAAGAAATATCTGAGAGTTTGCAGAGAATGGGACCTGAGCAGAAGGCCACGAGCTTGATGCTGAGGAAGCATCTGATAAAACTCTCAAAAGATGTGAAAGAGAAAGGATCATTAAGAATTGGCATAAATTCCCTAGTGATATCATGGCTTGGCATGGGAGTGGCCAGAGCGCTAAGAATGAATTCCTCTATGCCTATGATTGGGTGGAAAGATGAAAAACCACAATCAGTTAGTTGGATGCAAACTGTAATAGATAAGTGTTCTCATATCCTATGTAATTGAACTATAATTGTAGATTAAAGTTGGATATCCTATGAATGTTGCAGGGATGTGCATGTTTGCTTGATGGCTAGATTGTATCCCTTTATATTTTCTTGATTGTATAGTTAAGAAAGTACGGAACTATATGGTTTGTATATGTAAATTATCGAGCCCTGTAGTGGCTCAAATTTAAGCAGATGAACTGTGAGTTCATCGACCTTAGACACAGTTTCCCCATATACATGTCGATACTCCTAGCTATTTGAGTCTCCTTGGAAAAAGGGAGTTTTTTAAGTGAGAAGAAAGAGTGCAAAGCGCATGCCAATGCCTAAGTCCTTCAGAACTTATGAGACTCAGGAAGGATAGTGATATTTAAGTCTCGAAAGGGAAGATCCTTTTGTTTGGAAAGATGAGCGAATGAGATCTATTTAGGAGGATCCAAGGTCTTTCATGACTGTTGGATTTGGAGAAGGAGCATAGGTGTTAAAACCTCGAATCCTTTAGTCTTCACAAGTTCGACAAACTTTGGCATTCGTCGTAAGGGAGATGGATCCTCCAAAGTCCCGGAGCCCAAAGTTAATCTGGGTCGTATATCTGAGGCTTCCTGAGAACGTTTCCCAACCGTCAGATCTAGGCTATGGTCAGCTTGGCGTTGACCAACTCTAGGAGAAAAGAGGAGCTTGTAGTGCAAAACTCCCAAAGGTCGGAGTCGTGAAGTAACGTTATCCATGGATCTATGGATCCACATGGTCGGATCTCGACTGTGAGATTTGAGGGATGTTAGAAGGTTCTCAATCTGGTGTGACGTGGTGAGTCGACGTCACTAAGGTGACATGGACCCACAATCGATGTGCCACATGTCAGCTCGATCTGTGATTTTTGTAGACCCTATATGCCTATTGGAACATGACACGTGTCGCCCCTAACCCATCTACGTGTCAGCCCGGGATCGTGCCTGCCTGGCCAACGTGGTTGGCGATGTAATCAAGACCACATGAGTTTACACAACTTTGGAGTTCAAAATATTTAGTGAGTGGTACAATATAGGAATGTCCAACCCAAATCGTTGATCATCGAAGGCTGAAATTCCAATAACGATAGCCAATCTCTTAACATAACGAGAGTTTGGTAGTTTGGGCATAATGTGGAATCAAGAATGTTTGACGAGAATCGTCGATCATTGAAAACTGAAGGGATAGGGGCACGTGGATACATTTAGGGACTTCTAGGATTTGGAAAAAGGTATGATGCACGTAGACATCTTAAGCCCCCTCCTTAACCGTAGGATCTCAGCAGAGGACATGGATCGTTGATTTCCTCCGCTGTTCGGCGATATAGGAATTTGTCAACACTTTTGGGAACTCCCAAAGTTCGATAACTTATGAAGTGTCGAAACCTTGCTAACACAAGATCTTAGCTCCTGATTTTCAGCCCAAGGTCATGACGAGGACCCCGCTAGCTGGTTTAATCACCTAGTGAGAGATGTAAGCTTCAGGAAGCTGGTTAAGAGAGTTTTTTCTTAAGTAAAGGACCGAAAATGAACCAAGAAAAGTGAAACTTCGATGCCCCACCCCTAGAAAGGCTATTTAGGGTTTGGGGGTGTTACATAGCCCTATCTTTTCTTAGATGTCAAAATGCCCACAATATATTGCTGCCAACTTTGGAAACCAACCCAATTTGAGCGAACTTCTTTTTGATTTCAGTTTTAGAAATACATGTTCACCCACTTTAAAATATTTGAAAACTCTATTCTTAGATATTATTTTCGGGATTAACTACGTAGTGTAAGTCATTAATCTATGACCCATATTCATGAGTATTAGTCGCAACTGACCAATATTTCTCATGATTTGAATAGTCCACTTTCTCTAATATTAAAATAGATATAGTCGCAACTGACCAATATTATTTTCAACTGCATGGCTAAAATTTCTCTAATAGATATAGCTCTTGGAATTCCTTGGATTTTTCCTTTCTTCCCTCCCTCACCAAGACAAGTGATTGTCTTGTTGTAACAATCTAGGACAACATGGTGTTTTTCCAACCAATCCATGACAATTAAAATATCATGTGAACCCAATGGTATGATGTTCACATCTACCTTTGTGTTGAGTCCATTCATGTATATTGGATAATATTTGATCAACTCACTAATTTTCCTCTTAGCCCATGTGGAAAATTGAAATAACCAATATTTCTTGTGCTTACTCCTTTGTAAGTGAAATATTTCAACAATGTTAGAGTTTATGTAACTATGGCTAGCTCCAAAATAAATTAAAATTGTTGTGGGTTGGTTATCAGTCTTACCTTCCACTTCAATCATGTATACCTTATACTCTTATTGTTGTTATCCAAGGCTGCATAAATCCTTGGCATGTTTCTTCCCATGTCTTCCACTATCTCAACCTCTTAAATATAGTGGAAATTCCTCATTCTTTCAACTTTGTGAGGGTAGTCCCTATACAAGTGATCTCCCTCACATCCCCAACATTTCATGGGTTGTTCTCTTGGCATTTTCCCAAAATAATATGGGATCCTGGGATCATTTTGGGATAACAGTCCTTGCATATTTGATTGAGATCTTTTCTTGAAAAAGGGTGGCTTAAAACCTTTCTTCATTTTCTCATTCTTACCCTTCATCTTTTCATTCGAATATTTTTGGAAGACTAGCCTCCCTCTACTCTTCTCATAAAGATGTTTTTTTCATCCTTCTTACCCTTCTTCTTATCAAGGTGCTTGGCTTGCTTAAGTTGATCCCACCACACAGTTTCCTTTCCTTGCAAGTGGTAGGTTGCAATTCTTTTTTCTACCCTAGAGGGGTAATCATGCAGCTGGAAATATTTCTTCATTTCCAGCATCTAGACCTTAGGATCTTCTTCCTTTCTATGCTCTCCATTAAAATTTGATGGCTTGATTTTCCTAAATTCACTTTGCAAGATGTCTACCTCAAGCCTTCTCCTCTTCCTCCTGACAAGAGATGCACTTGGGATTTTCCCTGGACATGAGCTTGCATGAGCTCTCCTAGTGAATTTATTTGGAGAATGATGGTGCATTCTCATGCTTCTTGATTTCCTATCATTCCCATGATCATCCTCTATGGGATCCTGATGCCACCACTTGTCTGGCACTAGTTGTTTACTTTGAACCAAAGTATTTTTTGACTTGTATGTGCAACATATCCATACTTTGTAGTAGCATCTCCTGGGATTTCATAATATTTTCATTATTGGCCCTACATCTTTTCACTTCTCTTTCCAGGATTCACATAGTTATAGCCAGCTCCATAGGCTCCTTCGTGACTCTTCTTCCATTGGATTTTGTCTCATCATTTCCCATGCTACCATACAACCTTATGAATTCTTCTTCATAGCCAAAGACCCTTAGGAATCCTCAATAATTGTGGTTCTCATACAAAAACCAAACTTCCCTCATAAACCTCTAAACTCTACAAGAAAATGTGCATGCAATAAAATTTTTGTTAGAAAAAACATATATACACATTTCTGGAAAAAGAATACATAATGTTTATGCTCTTTTGGCCATCAGTCATCTTCTTTTGAGTTGGCTATAATTTCTACTCAGTTTTTTTTTTTGGGTGCATAAATATATTCCTCTCTCTAAGAGATTTCCAATGACTATTTATTTTTTCAAAATCGAGCTCCAGGAGATAAATTATGCCCCTTTTAAGATTTCATACAACCCCCTTGATGATGTCACTATGCCACCTGGCACCATATGGACCTACTTTGTGCTTGATAGATAACATGGACCTGATGATGTACAATCAGACATGGTTTATGGCTTTCAAGCCATTCACGCATGGGTAAATCTCCACAGGGTGATCAACTTACCATGCCAAATGATTCTCCCAAAAATTTCCTCCTTCACCAATCTACCCACAACCTATGACCCTTGAAGCTATTGGGATCCTCCCTTGTGGTTTTTCCCCATTGGAAATCATTGAGTACACTTCCTCTAGGTTTCCTCGCAAAATATCCCCCCACAGTCCTATCGGGATCACACTTGCATCCTATCCAAACTAATGTGCACATGAGTCCTCCCACAATATGTATCCCACGACAACATGTCATCTAATAGATCAAATGTTACAAATCAAACATAATCCTCTGTCTGAAATTCTTCATGGACTGGAACATGCTTGACTGATAAAATCTCCTTCTCATTTTGAATCTACCACAATAGGAAACCTATCCACTTCTACGTGTCACCTGCCACATGGAAGTCTTAGATATATCTACCCTTGCTAATGTGTCTCCTAATGTGGAATGTTGACATGGCATGCTGACACAACAAGTTGACATGGCACTTATGATACTCCCCACTGACATGTCATGTGACATTGTGTGTTGACACTACATGTTTATGTGGCACTATCTTACATTTTTGAAGCATGATTTTTGAATCTGTCATTTATATTGAATTGTCAAAGTGTGCTAGCACCAGAGTAATTTGATAATCCATCTTAGATTGAATTATGATAAGTACAAGATGAATAATAGCTAAGTTTAAGATGATCACAAGCTAGTATTAAACCACACCACACCACACCAGTATAGGAACCAGATATACGCTACAGGTTTACAGTAAGCTCGCCAAGTTGGAAAGGTGGGCCCTTGATGATGCCAACAAGGAAGCTTAAAAGAACTCACATGATAATAAACTTAAAGAACACACGGGATCACAAAATTCCACATCAAATTAATCTACAACAAACAAGTATAAGAGAATATGTGTTCATAAACCAATATTTCAGCATAACATTATTCAATTCCCCATTCAATGACTTACAAGCCCTCTTTATAAGAGAAACAACATGATACAATCAAGGTAATAGATAATGTAAAAATAAATGTACCAAGTCTAATACATGATTTTATCGTTTTGAAAGTTACTTCATCCTCATGACACGAAGTCCATAAGGATGAAATAATATCCTATGGACTCAAAATAGGTGATCTCAATCACCAATTGATTCCTCAAACTCATTGAAATATTCATTAAGTTGATTGCGTTCAGATTTACACATTCTGGTACAGGATGGCTTGTTGATGTAGGTACCAGATGACCTCGAACATTCTGGTATCAGATGATTTTCTAGAACTTTATGTTACTAGACGGTTTCTGGAACATTTTGGTACCGGATGAGCTGAATTGCGAGTACCGGATGACATGGAGTGTGAGTATCAGATACCTGTCTTGCAAGTACCGAATGCCCTATATTGCTAGTACCAAATGACTTGTCTTGTTACGATTTCAACAACAATTTTGTTGGATGGAATGAAGCATATAGATAATTTTTGTAACTATCAATAAACCATGCAAATCATAGGCTTAATTGTTAATTACCTCATGTACACCAAGGAACAGAAAAATGAGTATATCATTGAGCAAAATGAATGGATTACTAACAGTTTTAGGGAAACATAATCAATATAAGGCATAAAAGTAATATAATTGTGGATGTCAAAAAGGATACCCAACATTTCTCCCATGCCTTATTCATTGCACATCCTCATGCAACAAGGGTATTCAAAATTTCCAAAATTGGTTCCAATTCAAATTGAGTTAACCATCTACTGCTTGGGCTAAGATGTCCAACCCTAAAGTTCCACCCTTCTTCAGCTCTTTAAGCTCCCTTTTGATTATTCTGTGATGTAACAAATTTTGTTTAGCCTTTGCTTCTCACTTTTTACCCAAATGAACAACCTTCTTAAGTTTGACAACATGATTTTCCTTCTTGTCTCATAACTTTTGGTTCTAGGGTTTAAGCAATTCATTCTCCTTCTTTATATGTGCATCCAAGAATTCATATTCAGCCACATCTTTCTTCAAATTCTCATTATGTTTCTAAATCCTTTGTATCCTGATCTTCATTTTTTGTTTAGTTAGAGTGAAAATGGGGTTCTTCCTTATTCTTAACCTTTTTCTTATCCTTTCATCCAAACGATAACTCTTTTAAAGTTTCTGCAACAAGTTTCTTTGATGCATCATTCACCTGAATAGTCTCATCCTCTAGCTATGGTGAAGCTAGAATATCAATTGGTTCCTCGTGCAAGGTTGGAAGAGTAGGGATTTATATATGTTTAACCATACTCCTAGTAGTCCTACGGGTAGGATCTAGATTGACAGTGGATTTTTCTTCTGATACCTCCAGTGTTTGAATGACATGCACCTCAGCCTCTTCCTTAAACAATAACCTTTTATTTGTTTTGTTGATGGCTTAGGACTCTGTTCTTCCTTAGTTTTACTTTGGGTATATAGTTTGATATTAGACTCTGGTCTTGTACTAAATTCTTCAAGAGTCTTACTATTACTTCATGCTTTGACTCTTGACTCAGGGTTTTTTCCCACTTTGATTACTCTTTTCTACTTCAGTTTGTTGCTAGTCCCAACATCTTCAGCCTCACTACCTAGTTGCTTTTTTTTTTATTTTCACTACTTTCTAGATTTCTCTTAGATTCTTGACTCCCCTTTTCCTTTTTACCTTTTCCTACAGATTTAGGGGTACCTTTAGTAGGGCTTGTAGTAATCTCTTCTAGGGTAAAGTATCATATAATGAACTGTTTCCAGCTACTTCCTCTTTTCTTTAATTCAGAGACAAACAATAATTTCAGTAAGCCATGGTGATAGATACTTGTCTCTATTTTATTGGAAGTAGATATAACCCCTCTATCCATATTACTTAGACTCATCCATAAAAAGTATGGAAAATTCATCTTTAGACCTCCTCCAAAATGCAACAATAATCTCAAGTGGTAAAGGAAGGTAATGGAATACCTACCTTCACAGGTGAGAAATATCTGCACGTTGACAAGCATGGTGCAATACTTTGGTTTAATCCACTGGAGGGGAATACCCTTAGTCCAATTCATATCTGAATGCTCGGACACTAAGAACTGCTAACAGAGATACTGTTCAATCACCATGCCCTTAAAGTAATTTTCACCCTCCAATGGAAAGAAATTTTCCTCTGCTATAGAAGCTTCAGTCACCTATAGTGTCATACTTCCCAATTGAACAGTCTCACCATCATAACTCTACATAAAGGCCTGGGAAATTTCATCATGATGGCCTTGAAGCTGTTCTAGAAATAGAACCCACCCAACTTGTTCAAATGTTTATCTACACGCCTTATATTCCTCCATCTCTCTAAATACCATAAACACAATTTCATGGCGATCAACCCCCATGCTTGTCTTGGAAAAAATTATCAGTTTAATACATTGAATTAAGGTTTCTTCAATAGGAGGGTTTGGTACCAGAACAGAGTAATGGGTTTGGCAGAGTAATAGAACTGAGCAGAGTAATGGCATTGAAAAAGTAATGAACTCAAGCAACAAAGATGGGATAATGACAAAGGTTCATTACGTTATAACAATTATAATGAAGCTCATATGAATGGAGACGCCATTCAAAGGAGTGTCTTTTGTAATAATGTTCAATTATGGTTATGATGGCAACAAGGTAGTATGAAAAATGTGATTAAGCATGTGGAGTCATGAGTAATAGATTAGATCTGTTAGTGATTTGACGTTTAGTCTTATCCAATCTGTTGTGGATCATAATTAGGAGAAAGGGTTGGATGTGACTCTAATATTAATATAGGATAGTGGCCAAGAGTTTTCATAATGAATTTGACTAATAGGTCCCCTGCCTAGATTAACTTTAAAATAAAAGTGATATAAGCATAGTTTAGATCCCATTTGAAGAGAGGAACACATAAAATAATACATCCCAAGATAATTAACTTGTCTCTTATGAAATTTCATAGAGATCAAGATCTTCTTGCTTAGGTAGGATGAATTATATATACTGAGGGTCCCACTTTCAAGAAAACCTATTTATTTTAAAGATAGAACCCTAAAGTGGGTACTTGAAGGTTCTTAAGAACATCATCTGAGAGATATAAAGGTCATATCCTAGCTTTGATTTGATAATGATTTCTTCATAATGAGACCCAAGGGTTTAGTTTTAGGTGTGCATATTTATATTTTTCAACTCCCTTTACTTGGCATAGCCCCTGTTCTAGAATGCCTATTCAGTACCTCGGTGGGTTTACCTTAGTACCATACAAGCATGGCCCCGCTTTCAACAGACCTATTCAGTACCTCAACGGATTTACTTGCACTTCTTGATACTTTATTTTATTATATTACTCAAAATATTTATAATAAAGTATATTGTTCATTGAAATCTTTAGAGTATAAGGAAGGCATGTGGTATGAGAGTGCTTTAGATTTATTAGGCACATAATTAATTTCTTGCAATTATCCCAAGGGTGACATCATTCACATTATCCTTAAATCTCAGCTAGTCAATGTATAATGTAACATCTTGGATAATGACTAAGAGGTCCCTCTATTTAATCCTATTAGGGTTCTCATGAAAGTTCATAGAGGTTTTGCAGGGGTGGTCCACCACATGAGGTTTTCATTAATACCTCCCAAAAAATATTGTAAAGAGAAACTTGGATAAGAACTTGTTGAATCAACTCAGTTAGTATTAGACATAATAGTGTCACCACTTTTCATTGGATATTTCAATTATTAATCACTTTTTTTTTTTTCAGAACGATGAGGTAATAGGGAAGGTGCGCCCATTATCATATAGAGCTGAAAGTGAAAATCTTCTCCTTACAGGAAAATAAAGATGATTCATTTAGGGGTGAGTGTAACAATGTAGGATGAAGGTGTACATGAAAGTAAAGAAAAATTCAACACAATACTTAAATGATTCTTGATAAAAAGAACAGGAAAATATTGGCTCATACCTCCAATTACCTGAAGTGGAAA
>ML779523.1:521450-535203 GCA_009831015.1 Picea engelmannii
TAAAGGAGAGCGTTCATAAGGTATGTCCACCATCCATTTCTCTTAGTTCATTCAATATCGAGATCTAGGGAAAGAGTAGTATTCTGTCACGGTTTGTTCCAGATCCAGGTGGATCTGGGGAGATTGGTCTGTGTCCGCACTCATGAATTTATCCATAAACACCTAGTCCTCCACAACCCATGGCTCCCCCACATCCTCATGCGGGGGTGAATTTTGTTCAACCCTCTGCTGTTCAACAATACCAAGGTTTTGAACAGTTGAATATAGCCAATCCAACCCATCCATCGAACAATGCCAAGAAGAAAAGATGGAACAGGAATAACAACAACCCAGGTCAAGGCAGGAATCAACCCCCACAGCACCAACCCACTGGGGGCCACCAGAACCAAGGGAACCAAAACCCCCAAGGGGGCAATAATAATAAATGCCAAGGGAGAAATAATGTTAAAACCATCTTCCCTTGTGCCCTTTGTAGTAAGTTCGGCCATTACACTCATCATTGCCCCCAGATCGCTGATTTCAAATGGTTGAAAGACTCTGGTAGTCTTCCCCATTCTCCTGCACAAGCTGCCCCTCAGCAGACACCACAACAATACGTGAAACAACCCCCTCCCACCGTGTTGCAAAATCCTATTCCACATCAAGGTGTGATAAACACCCAACAGGACACACAACATCCCCCACCTCAGGTGGGACAATACCTCAACCCCAACAATCCAGCAGATCGTACAATTCTCCTCACTAGTGAGGAAGAAATCCTTCTGCAAACGCATAATCGTCAGTATCATACCCCTGCTGAGTCTACTCCCATCCCTTCAGAGACAAACCTTACACCAACGGGACCCTCGTTGGTGATTCCTCGCCCTTCCGCCGAACCACCGCTTCGCATCCCTCGCACTCCATTGCACAGGAATGTCCACAACCCACAGGCTAGGGCAGCTCATAACTATAGTTTGGTAGATGACTTAGTGCAATCCCCGGCTGCCATGTCAGTATTGGAGGTCCTACAGACTTGTCCTACTCAACGGAAATCATTACTTTCTGCCTTAGGGGCAGTCGACCCTATAGATACTCGACTCATTACCTTTGATCTTGACAGCGGAGAACCTCGTCTTCCTGCCTTGATCGCTTTTCAAATACCAATAAAAATATGGAACATCACAGTTCATCGGTGTATCATCGATGAAGGTGCATCTACATGCATCATGTCCAAAATAGTGTGGCAGAAACTTGGTTCCCTGGAACTCATACCCTCTGCCATCACATTACGATCTTATGACGGATGACCATCCTCTCCTGAAAGGCTCTTCCAAAATGTCCCCGTCAAACACGGGGGCAAGACTATTCTCATCGATATCGAAGTTATCGACGCCCCGCTCGATTATAATATCTTGTTCGGTCGTAGCTACATGTACGCCATGAAGGCAGTAGCATCTTCCGTCTTTCGAACAATGATGTTCCCTCACAATGGGAAGATTGTTACCATTGACCAAGTCTCACATTATGAGCCTAACCCATCTTCCAACATCAATAACATTCTTCCTCTCATCCACACAAGCCAAGACGCATATCCACTCATCGAGATGGGTCCTGGGATTTTTAAAGATCCATCCTTGTTAGGGACGTACCATGGAGCACCACCACTCCTTCATCCTGCTAATCAAGTATGTGTCATATCATCTAACGGAACTCACACAGAGGATACCCTTCCTCCTACAGAGACTTCTATCATACCTAACATCCCACTCGTCGCAGAACCCCCCCCTCAAGAACCTCCTGGACACTCGTCGACCCCACTATTCCATGATTCCACCTCTCCCCAAGGACATAGTCCAGTTTGGGAGACAGTTCCCCAACCCCTCACTCAAATTCCCTTATTTTACCCTCCACCAGGTATCGAAGCTTTTTAGGTAGCTGCAATGCTCACACTACCTAATATGGTGTTAGAAATCCCAGTTTGGTATTTACACCCACCAGAGATGGTCCCTCGACCATCCCTCCCCCTCCAGGAAGGAATCCCCNNNGGGGGCAGGAGAAAGAAGAAAGATCCCACTGCTCCACTTCCTCCACGCATCCCACCACCTTGCACACTATGTGAGAAAGAGGGCCACCAAACCAACAACTGTCCATCACTACCTGAATTACGGAATTTGATCCCCCTCAATCAAACTCCCCCAACACCCGCCACTACTGCTAGTCCGGTCACTACCACCCATCCTTCCAGTAGTAAAGGGTTGAGGACCAAATACGCTTGTGCTATATGTTCAGAGTATGGCCATTATACCCATCATTGCCCAGCCCTACCACGCTTTCGACAGACATTAGCCGCAGTGCGCCAGAACAACCCCAGTCCTGCTACGTCCTCCTCAACCAATATCACTGACATCCGTTATGTCACTACTTCAATCAATGAACGCATGAGACACCCTTTCTCTCTCTGTGATTCATTAGCTCATTTTACATACTAGTGTCCTATGATCCTTGAATACAGGCAACGTCAATTGACCCTGCTTCATCGACCTGCAGAGGCAATAATTGACATTACCTCGTCAATAGAGGCTCTTCACGTCATTTCTCCCAAACCTGAGGCACTCCCAACACCTCCATGGTTCTTAGATGATGTATCTAAGGATTCACCCCCCAACCCCCCCAACTCTCCTGCTCATTCCCCTACGGACACTCTCCACCTAACCACTACAGGTACCCCTCAGTACTTCAATATATGGTTTATGTCAAGTGAACCCTCACCATCTCCGAACAAGGTTCCCCTTGCTTCTTCACCAAGGGGCAACCACACGACCACTGTCACCAAGATCCCTCCTCACGACCCCTTGTATTCCTGTCACTTTCAATACGAAGAAGAAATACTTGAAGAGTTAAACCACCTGGACTCTCCCTGGGATGCGCTACACCATCGCACACTCTTCTCTCCACAGGAAGCCTCCATGTATTCTAACCATGACCCCATTTACGCGGTCGAAACCAAATATTTTATCCCATCAGGGCCTATTGACTGGTTCCAAAATCCCATCCCTACCCCTGATTCTTTTGAAGAAGGCAATATGGCCAACATTTCCCCCACCATTAAAATCGACATTTCCATTAAAAATAGCATTATCGAAGAAATCATCATTGGAGCTGCTTGCACTCCTTAGGAAATCACCACATATAAAGCCCTCTTCCAGGAATATAGGGATATTTTCACCTGGTCATACACATAAATGCCTGGCCTCAATCCCTCTATTGTCGAACATCGCATCGACACCTGGCTCGACATCACACCAGTTCGCCAAAAACAACGACCACTACACCCATCCAAAGTCGCGGCTATCAAAGCCGAAATAGACAAGTTACGTGCTACCGGGTTCATTTACCCCATCGCCTATACCTCATGGGTTTCCAACCTTGTACCTGTTAACAAAAAATAGGGCACTATCCGCGTGTGCACATACTTTCACGATCTCAATCACGCATGTCCCAAAGACAACTTTCCAATGCCTTTCATCGATCAAATTATCGAAAACTGCGCGGGCCACAAGGCTCTCTCCTTTATGGACAGATTCTCTAGTTATAATCAAATTCAAATTCACCCCATTGATCAATATAAAACTGCATTCACTACCCCGTGGGGTACTTTTGCATATCGTGTCATGCCTTTCGGCTTAAAGAATGCCGGCGCAACTTTCCAACTCGTTTCCGACCATGGGAAACACTTCGAGAATGAGATCTTCGTCGAACTCTCATCTCGGTTAGGCTTCTTTCACGAGTTTGCCTCACCATATTACCCTCAGTCTAATGGACAGGTCGAGGCAGTTAACAAAGTCCTCAAGACCATGTTACAATGCATGGTTAATAAACATAAAACCAATTGGCATCATATGTTATTTTCTTCACTATGGGCTTACCGAACAGCTGTGAAGACCGCTACTGGTTTTACACCATTTCATTTAGTCCATGGGGTCGAGGAAACTCTTCCCATCGAGTGTGAAATTCCCACCTTATGCACCGCAATTGAGCTATTACCTGACACTACTCCAATGTAGCAGCGCTTGCTGAACTTGGAGTCTCTCAATGAAGATCATCAATCTTCCTTACAGAACAATGAGGCAGCTAAAAAATGATCCAAGGCTACCTTTGATCGCCATGTCAACCTTCGATCATTCCACGAAGGTGACCTCATCCTGGCTTACGATATTGCTCATGATACCTTTGGCCACAGAAAATTCGAATCACTCTGGCATGGCCCATACATTATCCAACATTGCCTCACCAAAGGCGCATACATCCTAGCCTCCCCTGAAGGCCTCTCTCTCAAAGAACCCATCAACGGGTTATATTTAAAGAAATTTTACGCTTAAACATAGTCATTCTACTTTAGGTTATTTCTTTTCTAGCGTTTTTAATCTTTTTCTCCTTCCCTCACGTCTAAACTATCCTTTGTGCTATTGACAGATGCTTCCTCCACCAGCCTCCCATATCGGTTACACCGACGATGCCAGCCGTTGGACACAAAATATCGCTTCGGCTGCTTGGGCTCTCTACACCCCCTCACATGAAATGCTCCATTCGAGCGGCATATGCTTGGGGTCTACAACCAACAACCAAGCTGAATACACTGCTATCATTAGCCTCTTGGCCGACACCCAACATCATCATATTCGTCACCTTAGCATCTTCCTCGACTCTCAACTAGTCGTTCTCTAGCTCAACAATGTGTACCGCGTCCGTGATCCTTGCCTCTTTCGCAAATACATGCAGGTTAGGATTTTATCTCGACATTTTGATTCCATTACATTTACACATATTCCAAGACAATTGAATCAAATCATAGATAACCTAGCTAATATTGTGTTAGACTGGCATATATCACATCAAGCTACCTCTACACATACATAAACATATCCCAATCCTGTCACAACATATACATAGAATAGACATCATCAAAACATGTAAACACCACATAGATCTCAAAAAAAAAGTATACTCATATATATATATATAGGTCCACAGTGCCATTTGAATGTTTACATACAAAAAATACATGTATCCGCAGGCCAATGCAGCACCTCGGTACAAAATGGGCTCACCAGCCTATATACAAAAAAATAATAATACTATACATCAAATGCCTCAGAGCACCACTCACGGTGCCTCTAGCGCACCACCGCCTGCTCCTCCCTCAGGTGGTGGCGGCCCACCACCTCTTGCCCCAGGAGGTGGTGGCCCACCCCCTACCGACCCCTCCTGCCTCGACGGTAGTCGTCCGGTCATCAGTGCAACAACCACTGCTGCTCGTCGTACTATGGCCCGCCATGGTGGCGGCACCCCCACACACTGCTCCAGGAAAGTCTCATCCTAGATGTGAGACCATATGCCCTCAGGCACCTCCTATAATATCATCTCCAGACAACAGCGTATGTCCTCATAATCAGCTCCTGCCACCGCCGGAGGAGCATGTGATGGCCCAACACTAGGGTCATCAAACCAGTGCCTTCTCGCTGCCCTCTCTAGCTCAGCTGGTCACACCGCGGCCTCATCACGTCGACGTCTCTCTCTGGTGATCGCTGCAACTCCACCTCGCACCCACGAGGTGCCACATCTGCACATGCAAACAAACAACATATAGGATCAGCATCCCATCATCTACATCACAGCAGTCCCTGGGCCTCTTTTCATCCTGAACCCCTGGGGCGCCCTTTTTTTCCTACCTTGGTCAAGTACGCATGCACATATTCATGCTTATCAAATACATGCTCATATCTTTGATTCTCTTCAGATATTGTTCACTTTGGGTATTTGGTTTTCATGTGTGCAGGTACTTGATCATCATACATCATCACAACCCCTTCAGGTATATACTCAGCATTGGCATGTAGTCTTTCCCGCTGTATTGCACTTTCATTTCCAGTCACACCCTCTGATATTTTCCTCTAGGATCCCCATTCCCGTCTCTGCAGTACCCACGCCTCCATTTGCATCTTTGGTACTGTTACCCGGTAGCATTCTTACCCACATGAGTTGTCCCATTCATAGAACCTTTTGACACTTTTTGACACTCATGTTGTTTTTCACTACCCTTTAGGGATGGGAGTCCTGATAGTCTTTCATCAGGTCGCGAATCAACCACATACTCCTTCTCCTCATTTTGCTAGCTTTCCCGAACAGACTCCCAGATTATCTCTTCTCAGTTCTCTTTTTTACCTACACCTCCATAGTATCATGAACCCTCCATTTCATCCACAATCAGTTTGCCCATCTGCGAACCTACCTTCATTTCACCTACCTCATACAGAAACTCACCAATGGGGCCCCCACCCTTCATCAGTTTTCCAAGCAAATTTTTCCCTACATGGGCCACCCATATCACACTGGGGCACCCATTTCTGTATTTGTACATTTCTCCCCAATTATTCGTTATTTATTGTACAAACGCCTTTATTTTTTCGTCGTTACATTACCCTTTTTTGTCGTCACCTTTGGCGACCTGCTTCCCTCTTTTTGGCTAGCTGCAACCCATGTCACCCTTGGTTGGAGCACTACTTATCATCTTCCCTTGCCCGACATTGTCCATATCTTCAGAGTACCTCACAGGTCACTTACCTCTACCCTCTGAATTTGTTCACCTTGTCCCGCCTCTGGCACAACTTATCATCGGTCTTGTCGTCCCCCTGACACTCAACCTCATTGCATGGTTGCGGCCACTTTTTATCTCATACATCCTCCAACCAAGGGCAGTCCTGAGTCTTCCCACATCTTGACTTCGTCCATGTACCTCTGCCACTTCCTCACCTCAGTAGATTTCACGAAGCCCGTTTCTTCTGGGAGTCGCATTCCCCTTTTGTCGACATCAGCACAATTTTCCAAAAGGGCGACAGTATCTTGATTCTCATTCTCCACTCAATGAGAGATCTCGGATGGCACAGGAAGAAACACCATTGCTCCCTGCTGTCGTTGACCCCCATAACATTCGACGCCAACACTTTCTCATGTTACGGTGGGTCTTACTTTTTTACTATTGCAGTTATTTCTCTCATTTGTCGAAGACTTTTGAACTTGGCTGGGCTATCAATGCCCACATAATCGCTGCTACTTATTACCGTGATCACTGCCTACTATTCAAAGTATGTTAATTTGCAGAATTGTCTTTTCCCTTTATCACAACTGCCCCTGAGGGTGCTGCAGTTGTCTACACCAATGCTTCAGTCATCTTTTTCAAAGTTACATGACATGAGCATGGGGCATGCCCACCTCGTTTGTACACAGTTTTATATTTTACACGCCTCATGGAAGGTCGGGTCCTACCGATTCCTTTTTTCCTCCAACGGATCGCTCTAGACAATCACACTATTACTCTCTCTTACAACAACATTCTCAGTAGAAGAAACATTGATGGATTTCGGCTATACGTATGCTCCTAACCTCATCCATTAGGGGGCATCTGTTATCACTGAAATTTCGTCCGCACATGGTTACAAGAACTCAGCATCGTCAAACAGTGATGAAGTCATTCATGAACCTGAATTAATACCACAGCATTCAAAAAGGTCAAAAGACTATACAAAGTAGTGAAAAATTGAAGAGCGCTTTGCAGACATTGGGCACACACGAGCATGCGTGGAACAAAAATGTAGAAATCGTGCACAGGTGCATGATGCACGACTGTTAGCACAAAAAGCCATGCACCTGCTAAACGACGCATTTATGGAAGTGGTCGGCCTCCCAACCACTTATGGTTCAGCTCCCAAGCCGATTTGACCCTCAAATCTGGGCTAGATCCGATTGGTGGGCTAGTCAAAGACCTAATATTTCCCTAAATGGCCTCTTTTCACACTACAAAGCAGTTAAACAATAACCCAAAGCAATGATATAAAAATCCATGAATGTACCTTATTTTCTCAAGGAATTCAAAGTAATGTTATGCTGCCTATATTGTTTTCAGGACTCCATCCTTGACACAAGCATATTGGCACCATTACATTGGACAATCCACCTCACCATTGAGTGGATTTGTAAAGAGTTCTTTCATCACCATTTTCCATTTTCTTTGTTGTAAGAAGAGCTAGCTAGTGAGGGTCCAAGAGCCTTCCCTTGGAGGAAGAAGGGACTCATAGTCCCCTTTCTTCTTGGTGCTTTGTTTTCATCAATAGATCAGCCTCAAACATTGGTGACATGGGTCTTTTGGTTCTTTTTGTTTTCTTTCCCTAACTCTTTTCTCTACAGCTGTCCTGCTCAGCAGACCTAACTGAGCTTGCAAGCACCTCTTATTTTCTCACCAAGGTGACGAAACAGGCACAACACAAACCAATATGTACCTCTTCCTTCTATACATAGGGTTGATTGGTCCTATGAAATTTAATGCCCATTTTTCAAAAGGTTCAACTACTACCTCTACTTGAAGAGTAATTTCATCAGCTGAAGTTGGCTTCCCCATCCTTTGGAAATCATCACAACTAACCACATACTTCTTTGTATCTTTAAAAATGGTTCACCAGTAATAGCCTGACTATAATATTTTGTATGATGTCTTCTTGTCAGCAAAATTCCCACCACATGGCCCATCATCGTATACTTTAAGGATTTCATGCATTTCATCTTCCCTCACAGACCTTCTAATCACCAAATCAGGCCCAATGCAGTATAAACAGTCATCATGCCACGTGTAATTAGCACTTAGTTGTATGATCCTCTATTTTTCCTGACAGGATATATTTTGTGGGAATATTCTTGTTACTAGATAGTTAGCCACATGCATACTAAGGAGTGTAAGTAGAGATAGCAAACAAGTTTTCATCATGAAAATTATCATTGTCTGGTGTATTCTCTTATGTATGCATAAGTCTGGACAAAAAATAAGCAACAAGATTATTTCTCCTTGGTCTATCTATAATATTAATGTTGAATTATTGTAACAGTAATAGCCATGTTGTAATTCTAGCATTTGTGAAAGATTTGTTCATTAAAAATATGATAGTTGAGTGATCAGTGTATACAAATACTTCATACCCAGTTATATAGTGTCATAATTTGTTAATGGCATGAACCACTGCTAAGAATTCTTTTTCAATAACTGTATAATTTAACTAAGCAAGAGAGATATTTTTGTTGACAAAATAGATAGCATTCGGAACTTTATTTTCTCTTTGTCCCAAAACAACACCCAGAGCTATTGATTATGTGAGAGTCGATCATGGTGGGCTCTGCGGCTAGGGTTTCCCTGGCCACAACCCCTCTCACAGGTTTTCATGGGTGCCTCCTTCTAATGGGCCACATCAGCTACCTTGTGTGCCCCCGTCAGCTCTGGTGTACCATTTTTGTGGTCACCCCTACCTCTAGCGTGTTCTCTACCCCTGGTGGCTCTGGTGCACTACTTTTCTTTCGTGGCCACCCACTTCTTCCAGCGTGATCTGCTTGGTTTGCATCCTTTTTGAATGGTATTACCAAATGGTGCCCCAGCTTCCAATGGCTTGGGGTTTGAGCGCCACTTCTTGCACAACTCGTGGTAGTGGTCTGTTGTGGTTGGTCGATCTGACTATTTTGTTTCTCGGGTTTTTCCCTTGAACAATTCCTTCTAGGGTCTTCGAAGGCCCCCTTTCTTGAGGTTTTGGTGGCAAGGTTTTGGGTCCTTGTTATGAGATCTGGAGCTTGATGTTGCGGTTGCTGGATTTTTTTTCTTCTTTGGTGATTGAGACAGAGCTTTGAGGTCCATCTTTGGGCATGCAGTGTGGATTTGTGGATCTGCACTTTGAGGTCCTTCTTGGGCATGCAGTTTGGTTGTTTTTCTTAAGCTGCAGGATCTTACCAATTATTATCATTGTAAATTTTCTTTGTGACTTTGTTGTCTATATGGGCCCTTTAGGGTTTCTTATTTTCTACTCTTTTACCCATGGATTGGGAGAGCGCATCTTGCACCTGTGAATGTAATTTTGGCTCCTTTTGGATGAATAAAATTATGAATTTTTTTCGAGGAAAAAAAAAAACACCCAGAGCTATATATGAGGCATCAGTGCAAATATGGAAAGGGAGGGACTAATTTGTCCCTCTCAGAACGGAGCAGTTGAAAGATTTTGTTTTAAAATTTCAAAGGAAATTTGACATTGAGAATCCTAATGGAATTCAACATCCTTTGCTAACAGCTTGAATAGTGGGGTAGCTAGGTTTGTAAAATTTTGAACAAATATTCTATAGTACCCAACATGCCCTAAGAAGCTTCTGACCTCTTTTTGGGAACTGTGGATTTTGATTTGAGAAATTATTTCAATTTTAGCAGGATATACCCTTATTCTAGTACCAGAAATATGATTACCTAAAAATCCCCTCATTGAACATCATTTTGGATTTTTCATGGCTGCGGGAAATGTTATTTTCTCTACATTTAATCAATAATTTATTTAGATTGTCTAAGTCTTGTTGAAAATCATCCCCATATAATCTGAAGTCATCCATGTAGACCTCCACACAATCATGAGTTAAATAACAAAAGATGGCCAAGACAACTCGTTGAAAGATAGCAGGGGAATTACATAACCCAAATGGAAGGACCCTATAAGCATCAGTACCCAAAGGACAAGTAAAAGTGGTCTTCTCCTCATCCTTTGGTGCAATTTGGATCTGGTTATAACAACTGAACCCATCCTAGAAGGAAAAGTAATTTTTCCTAGACAAAGTGTCCAACACTTGGTCTATAAAAGGTAAAGGAAAACAATCTCTAAAGGTATCCTTATTTAGCTCTATAAAATCCACACAAATTATCCACTTGCCATTTTTCTTAGGAACGATGATTAATTGAGATACCCACTTACTATCTAAAATGGGATAAATAAAATTGACATTTAAGAGCTTTTTTAACTCTTCTTTCACTATATCCTTCAAGGCTGGATTCATCCTCCTTTGAGGTTTCCTAACAGGACTGATTTGCTTGTTGGTATAAATGTGATGGATACAAGTATCCGGGTGGATCCCTTTCATGTTAGAGTAGTCCCATGCAAAGGAATTAAATTGGTCTTGAATCATTTGAATCAATTGATTTTGTTGTTCAACTTCTAAATTAGAATTGATATAAAGACACTTCCCAGGGCTGATTTCAACTAATTTCATAGGTGACTCTCTACCTTCGTTCATTTTTGTCATAGTTAACAGGGTAGAAGGATGAAAAATTTCTTGGAATTTAGAAATGAAAATATGTTTATATTCCTGAAAAGATTGTAGATATTCAATAAATTTAGTCTCAGCTAAGAATTGGCTTAAAATATGATCTTCAATTGGTTGTTGAAAACCTCTTATCTTTTCAATTGTTAGCAAGGGTTTAGCACATTCCTCCTCCCCATATGGATTCTCCAACCATAAAAGAATTTCAAGAGTTGGTTGGGCATCAGGAAAAAGAGTAAGATTTTGGCTGTGGGTCCAATTGCAAATTGTCATCTCCCTAGAATGACAACCAATAAATGCATCAGCATTGGCCAACCAAGGTCGACCAAGCACAACTAGATGTCCAGGTTTGGAGGATTTTGGATGAATTACCAAGAACTGTACATGATACACCCATGAGGCTAGGGTGACTGTTGCATCATCCAAACTCCCTGCTGGACTAATGATTGATTTGTTTTCTAATTCCAGTAGGGTCTGGGTTGGCCTTAAGTGATTTAGTTGCAGCGTTTTCATGGTAATAACATGAATAACATTTATTGTTGCTCTGAGATCATTGAGTGTATTTGGTAAAGCAATGCCATTAATTTCTACAATTACCATTGGGTTCCCTGGGTCATTGTCTTTGGATGGAATTTTTGATATAAATTATGATAATTGTCCAACCACCTATATAACAGGAGGATCCTTCCTTTTTCTTCCAGGATTTTTAATGCAAAGGTCCTTTACAATATTGGAATAGATAGGAATATCTTTATTATCTTGTAGCAGGGCAATCTTTACACATATATTTCTTAATTCAACCTCTAAATAATGTCCTAAGGGCACCTAAGGTTTATTTACAAGAAAACTTTATGGATAAGGTGGATGGTTATTTTCCTGAGGTAGTTCAGTTTGTAAGGTAGGACTAGCTAGAATGTAAAGAGGAATTTCCTCTACAACAAGGGTGTCTTCATCTTCATCTAGTTGATTTTCTAATTCTTATTCTTGGATAACCATTGTAGAATTTGTTTTATTTAGGACCTTCCCTTATCTTAGTTGGATTTCATTCAATGGAGCCGAGGTAATGACATAAGTTGCGAAGGTCTGCAATTCCATATTTTGTATAGGTTGAGTAGGTCTATTATTATGGCTTACAATCAGATGTGCAAGAATTGGGGTAGGAATAGGAGGATTTGTATTAAGTGGAGATTGCAGTGGTTGTTGTTGGTTCAGATTCATGGGAAATGGAAGTTTCTTTTGTAGTTGAGTAGGTGGGGGTAGTAAAGGTGGATTAAATATTGGAAACATCTGAGAGATATTAGAAGGATAGTGTGGGTATGTAGGAAAGGATGGTGGATGCAAAGGGGAATTTCCATAGGTAGTTCCCCTCCATCCCTGTTTCCAAGGATGGCCTTGGGGTTGTTGAGGTGTCCACTGGGAATAAGGCATCATAGGGACCCATTGTTGTTGTCTGTATTGCATGGAGGTATTTGGGAACGTGTTAGGATTTCGTTGCCTCCACAACCTCTTAGGGAGGTATAATGTGTCTTGGGGTTCTACTCCTCCTTTATAGATATCCTGAAATATAGGCAGTGAAGGACATTTTTTAGTAGGATGATCCTTTGTACAAATTCCACAAAATTCGGTGACATTAGTAGGGCACTCTTTCTCAGAATGTATTTTCCTACAACGAGGACAGAAAATGGATAAGGAAGCATTCTCTTCCTCTTGTTTCCTTTTAATTTTAAGGGTATCCAATTGGGTGTTGATTGTATTTAGGATATGTGTTTTAAAGTTCTCTAGCATATTTCCCAATTCCATTCTTGTGACACCTCCTGTGGTAGGTTTGGAAATTATGGTTACAGGGTCTCTTAGACTTTTAACAGTTTTGGCTTGGCTACAGGAGCACCTTTTACAATATTCTGCAATATCAAAAAATGGTTTTTGGTACATATTCCCACAGCTCATGAGGTTCAACACTTCTATACACTCATCCTTGTTGTGGGGTAATCTACCCTACGGACCAATAAGCTAGGGTTCTAAGCTTATACGCAGATCATGACCCTTCAGATTTAAACTTTAACCTTCTACCCAAAATCTCAACCCCTTTTCTCAGACATGCACAGGAAGAATGAACTAACCTTTTTTTACTGAAGGTCGAAGTAGATCCTCCGTTGAGTTGTTGTCTCCTTGCTGCTGCTCCTTCCACAAAGATTTTCCTGCAAACAAGACTAAAACAATACATGCAAGCTACTGATCTACTAGGGGGTTAGATGTAAAACATAAATCAGATGACATAGATGAGATTTATATATTTCGGGACGGGAAAAGTATCTTTTTTATTAACATCAATACAAATCAACTTACAATGATTTCTGAGATTGGCCACCGTTCCACGATCCTGATCCTGGGCTCTTCCTCTTCTTTCTGTCCTCCAACTGCTGCTGCATGAGTTTCTCCTAGAGCTTGAGGCAAAGCTAAAGGGTTAGGGACAAAATTGGCTTGGCAATTTGGCAGAGTTTCTTTGCTATGATTTTCCTCCCTTGAATAGTACCCCTACCCCTCCTTTTATAGGCTAGGAGGAGCTAGGGTTTTTGGCGAACTCTCGGCCATGCATGGCTCGGAGTTC
>ML779523.1:544437-556346 GCA_009831015.1 Picea engelmannii
TAGTAATGTCTAATATTGGAAATCCAAATGTCTTTGTCTGAGTGTTTTCATTTCCTTCTTCATCTGCCATATTTCTCAATGATACTTTATATGTTGCATGTGATTTTTCCCCACTAGGTGATGGTTCAACCACTGGATTAATTGGGATATTTATGTTTTCCAATATTATGTGTACTGCTCCAACTGCAGATTCAGCCTCTTCTACCACTGTCTCTGGATCCTTTCTAATTTCCTCTTATGATTGGGACGCCACTGCTTCTCCTGCTTCTTGCTGTGATATATTCCCAAATTTCACAGTAGCTTCAACTTTAGGGTCTCATAATATATCTTCAATTAATGCTTCTAAACTTTTTGCTCTAAAACAATTTCTTGCATAGCGATCAACACAATTAGTCGAAGGGATTTTTCTTGGACCATATATATTTTCTAGAATTTTTGTTGCAATAAATCTTCCTTTACTATCCCTAAGTCTTCTCATATAAAATAAAAATATCTAATGCTAACACAACCTAAATTCTAACTACTAAAGGAAAGAGGACAACCTACCTTTTGAGCAACCCCACCAAAGTGGATGCACAGGTTCTTACCTCTCATATTACCGTCTTCTCTCTGCCCTTAGGTCGGCCTTAAAACCAATCCAAAACCATTAGAGCAATCTAACGCAAATGCTTACCTATTACTATTTACAACTCCCCGACAACGATGCCAAAATGTTGATGCAATTATATGTAGAATATGTTGCCAATCATTAATATGTCAACCGGGATTCGTAATCAACAAATTTGCTACACTTTATGTGCCATAAACAAAGTGATTTTAATCTAACTAATAATCATACCACTTCTAGATATAAATCTCTATTTCAACCCAAAGACTAATCACAATTTAAAGGAATGAAAATCCTTCTATATAAAGGAACATAAAGCCTTCTATATTAAACCAAGTCTTACCATTTAAAAAGAAAAGATTGATAGATAACACACTTGTGGAATTCAAAAAAAATTTGGTACAGAAAAGAAAGCTTCCCACATAGTGGCTCATGAAACATAAAGGAGGGAATCCTATCCTTTTTCTTGCAATGATTAACCCTTTATCAATTTCTATCTACCTCTCCACACTCAATCAAATGAAACATACAAATAAACTCAGACTCAGACACTTTCTAAACATATTACATATTTTAGAGAACTGTCTAGTTTAATAGACCAAGGACAGAAATCCATTTATCAGTCCATGTAATGCAAAAGATGGATTATCAAATTACTCGGGTGCTAACACACTTTTACAATTCAAGATAAATGATGGATTCATAAATCATTCTTCAAAAATGTAATTAATTAACCATTACAAGTTGTTGAAAGTAAACTAAATAAATCACCTATAGTTTTGGTGCACCACACTCATCATACATCAATTCACATCTAATTTAGACCAGAGATTGAATTGTGATAAGTACAGGATGGAGAACAACTAAGTTTAATATGATCACAAGCCAGTGACATCTCTAGCCCATACAACTCGACTCTTGTAAGCCATGACTCTTATACCATTGTACCAATGTGTACCATATCCCAACCTAATTGAGGTCCATTACTTGTGGAAATACACATAAAATATTATACTTTTTGCTAAAGATATTCATGTAGCTTACCATCTATGAGAAAACACATAGATTAGCCATTCTTCTACCATTAATGTAAATGCAGCTACAACATATTGAAATAAACATGAATGTAGCTAATAAACTCATTTACAACATCATATAAACCATTCCAATAGACACAGTTAAAGACACAACAATTTATCTCATAAAATAACACATAACAAGATAACACACTTATCTTTTTAATTTAGTTGTGCAACCAAATTCTTGGGATGGGCATTCTACCCAACCATAGACTTGTTGTTCCATATCTCAACAACATTTCATCCCCGATTTTGGGCTAGGAATCCATAAAAGAGGTTGGTCTCTCATTGTCCACTCATAACTAATAAAATCCTACAACCCACTAGCATTCTCCTATAGCTATCCTAATTTCCCACCAACTCTCTTCCTCTTGACTTGTCCAACCCAAGGAATGTACCCCTTCGATGCTCTCAGTCCATCAAGCATCCCATTTGTTTATTAGGGTCTCTCTAGCATAGGTAACCAAGAATCTAACTATTGGGAAACTCAAGGGATCTTATAGCTAAGAAAAATACTAGGAAGAAACAACAAAAATATTGTTGTTGCAGTGAAATTCACATAGGATTTCACTCTTTAGGCCTGACAACCTCGTTCTTCTACAAACCTGAAAACTTGCTTCTTTAGTTTTCATCTCTGAAATACTCTAGAAATTCTCCCTCTATGGCTACTCTAACTTCAACTCTCTTCCTTCCTTTTCTATGCTTTCTCTCATGAAAAAACATGGCTATCTAATTTGTTTCCCTTTGCCCATATGAATTTCCTTTGCTTTTTGTTTTCTTGACTTCCACTCATCGGCAATCTGATTATACTTTAGATCAATCCTTAATAACTATGGGATGTGACTAATTACGCCCACCCTCTTACAGATATTCAATGATTGGGTTCTTCCACACTGAAATGAAATCCAAAGGTTCACTCAATGCTTCCAAATCAGGAAAAATGATTGGGAAAATAAATTCATGGGTAAAACCCCCTTTCTATACCCTTCTCTCTTGTGGATTAATCAACCCCCATCTCTATCCATGTCCCCCAATGGTTGGCATCACTTTTTATTTATTAAAATTCAGAAATATATTTTGCATATTACATTGGTTGGCCATAGCCATACATTATATCTACATTATTCATTAATTAAACCGAGGATTATAAAGAGGATGTTACAATCATTGTGGAGGAGTGTAACAATATTAAAACCAATATTTTGAGTTGTTTTGTTGAACTGTGTTAAAAAAAAAATTGACACAGTTCCTAGGATAAACCTTTGGAATAGGTTGGAAGAGATAAAGGTTCCTTTCAACTTGAGGGATGTTGTGACAAGGTTGTATGAGAACTTCATTACTAATTTTAGGAAAACTAATGGATTGTTGAAAGAAATAAACTACAATATCAAAGTCAAGCAAGGTTGTCCCCTGTCCCCTACCCTTTTTGGCATTTACATTGACAAGTTAGAAGATTGTTTGGAAGAAGTACGGTGTGTTAGCCTGAATCTCATGGGTATAGTCATCACTCTTCTTCTTTATGTTTATGATATTGTTCTTATGGCGATGAGTTCCTATGATATTGGTAAGAAACTAAGAATCCTCAAGGATTTCTACTCCAATACAAGTATCACTGTTAATACTGACAAAATGAAAGTCATGATAATTAAATACAATAAGACCACCTTCGATAATTTTGTTTGTGACAACAACAACATGGAGGAAGAGCCTCCATACAAATATCTCAGAATTGCTGAGAAAAGTATAAATGGAGGGTGGAAAGCTTATTATGGGCTTGAAAACAATTGTAAATAGGTAGATATTTGGATATGGGATAAGAAAAAACTCCTCTTTGAGATTCCCGTCACTCTTATTATTTTATATGGATGTGAAGTTTGGGGATCTAGTATCTCTAGAGAGTCACGAATAAAGATAGAGCATATCCTTAAGAATTCTATAACCTGTAATATCAAAATTAAAGGAAATACACCTTATCATATCATCCTCATAAAAGGAAGCCTTTCCCCCATTGAGGGTATGGCTGCGACCATGTACCTAATGTATAAGAACAAGTTAAACAACATGGAAGACAAGAGAATTCCTAAAATTGATTCAAACTCTAGCCAACACCACTTCTATATCAAGTGGGGATGGCATAAGGATGCCCAATATTGGCTAGACCATTGGGGAATAAAGGAAGAGATCATATTGTAGAATAAGTATAATATTAAAAATATTATTAATTCAAAATTTAAGGAGAAATTGTGGCGTTATAAAGAGTTAGAGGGGAAAAGCAAATTAAGATATTATAAGGAGGTGATCAATCCTAATCTAAAAGATCAAAAGTATATATTTTTCTTGACTAGTGTAAAGAAGAAGATAAGCATTGCTAAGAAAAGAACAAATTCTCATGAGCTCCATAGAAAATGGGCATTGGTTAATTGCCAAAATGCCATGGGATGAAAGATTCTATCACCTTTGTGAAACTAAGAAGGTTGAATATGAAAATCACTTTCTTTTAAAATGTCTAGCTTATACCCATATTAGATCTATATTTCAAAATATTTTACACACTACTAGCCTTCCAAACCTTTTAACTTAGCGAAACTATGGTGATCTTGGAATGCTTCTCTTAATGCTTTTCGAGTACAACAATAAAACTATAAATAATTCCAAGTAATCTCTTAGCCTTCCAAACATTTTAACTTAGCGAAACTATGGTGATCTTGGAGTGCTTCTCTTAATGCTTTTCGAGTACAACAATAAAACTATAAATAATTCCAAGTAATATCTTACCTTCTGAAGGTTCGATAGACCAAATTATGTCTCAATGGACATTAATAATCATCATTATATATATTGTTTTCCCTCGACCAAGTTTTGAGGAAATCTCAGTCAGGTTTGGCCACTTTTTGGACTTGGATGCAATGATCGAGGAAGGAGTGCCCAGGCGGAGCTGGGATCATGGATCTCACTTGTTTTGTGGGATTTGTGGACCTAGCAAGGGGTTCCTTAGGGTTTTTGTAATGGGTTATGGGATGTCATCCCATGGGTTTACCCATGATTAGGCCTTACTGTAAAAGTATAAATAAGAGTAATATTGTAAGGTAGAGAAGGGAGAAGCGATGTAAGAGTCAATATCTACGAGGCTAAGTGCAAGTAGTGCTGAGTGCTTTGCGCAACAAACTGTGTATGTAAGGCTCTGTGCTCGATGGAGGAGTTGGATCTGTGCCTTGACCTAATTTTGGGAAGGAGGATCGGGTGCTCAGTGCACAGATATCCTGTCCTCTGCGAAGCTTGGCTCTGTGTCTTAGTGCACAGGAGTAGACGAATGTAAGAGAATCAAGAATAATAAAGAAGACGAAGCAGTTGGTGGGCATATCCCCACACTGGGGTGAACCATGTATATCTTGTGTCTTTGGCATGCTCTATGTTGTGTTATTCATGTTATTTATTTGCTTATTGCCTTATTTTTATATATGATAGATAGATCTGTGGTTGCTTAGTACTTTACTTGAGAATGAATGTTAGATCTAACTTGAATGCTAAGTGTTACGGTTATATTGTTATTGCGCCAATCTATCTTAGGGTTTGTTATGTGATGTTAATGAAGCTAATGAACTAATGTATATCATATTCTAAGTGTTATTAAAATCCTTTGCAAAGTGTTGTTATCACAAATCTGTGTCCCAGCTTGGTTATAGACACCGGAGTCTTGTAACCCCCCCTGCTTCTACCTCGGGTGAGACTTTGCCTGCTTCACAAGTGTTGTTGAAAGGGCCAGTAGTTAGGCTTTTGTTGGTGCGTTGTTGAAGCATTGAACCCTGGGTATGCCCCTGTGCCAACAAATGGTTATGTTGTCAGGACCTGAAACTATGATTGATGGGAACTAAAGTATAGAAAAAAGAAGCTTTGTGCGTAGATTTGCTACTATAGTGCGCAGTACTCTACTTGACTTGTGAAGCTCTGTGATAAGAAAGAAACTCGATCTAAAGAAAAGAGGTAAGATCTTAAAGGAGGTAAAGCTTTGTGCTTTGATAGAGTAAGACAGGTGAAATTTTTTATTTCGAAAGCATGAATTTAGGTATGTTTAATAGATTATGTCCTAGTCTGAAAGTTAGGGCACAGTTGGAAGAAAGAGTTGATCTAAGTAAAGCTAATAGAAATGATGAAAGATATGTTATTCCTATGCATGGAAAAAATGTTTGGACTAATAAGTGGATGCAGAAACCTAGAAATATTTTTTGCAGATTGCAGGACCAGCACTGTGATAGTAGTGCACAGTACATGAGAGGTTGGGGAACTTACAAGAGAAAGAGAGGATTGACAATATGTTATAACTACAGAAGACTGGGACATCTTGCTAAGGCATGCCCTGGTACAGGTCCTATTTGTGTTTGTTGTAAAATTGTGGGTCATGAAGTTGAGGATTGTCCAAGAATGATTGCTAAAGTTGAACAAATGAAAATGAGACAAGAAAAATACGAAGGAAGTCAAGAGAATAAGATCATGTTAGAGAAAGAATCAGAGAAAACTCAAACTATGTTATCACAATTGAAAGAAGCAATAAATGATCACAAAGATGTCAGTTTACCAGAGATCCTGAAAGAAAAATAGTGCATAAGTACAAGAATAGGAGACTTCAACATAGACTGTGTCTTGGATGAAGAAACACAAGTAAATATTATGATAGAAGGCACTTGGGAAATTTTGTGAAATCCTACTATGGTACCTTCAATGGGAAGGATAGGCTTTTTTAAAGGAAATATGATAACCCTATGTGCAAGAGTTACTAATGTACCTATTATTATCCATTGAACATCGAATGAAGAGGAATTTGAAGTCATTAATTATGTTGAGAACAACGCCCCTTTCCCTCTTTTATTAGGAAAGACTTGGATTGAGAAAGATCAGATCAGAAGGAAAGTCGAGGAAGAAGCTACAGAAAAGAAAAAGAAAGAACTTAGGGATTTCATAGCTAGAAAAAAAAGTTGACTGATAGAAGAATGAGAGGATAAGTTGAAGCAATAGAATGCAAGAGAATTAGTTGTTGAAGTTGAAAGAATGCAAGAAGGTTTGAAGGACCTGTCCATGCAAGAAAGAAGAATACCCACCCTAGAATTAATAAGATAAGGGATATTAACTTCGAACCCTCTGAGAGCACATCAGTAGTGCGAAGTCACTACACTAGGAGAAGATAAGAATAAGAATGGAAAGAGGAATCCAGAAACAATTAGAGAGACTCGGATCACAGGAAAGAAGGAAAGGAAGCTCAGTAAGAAGAAATCCAAGTTGGAAAAGCTACAGGAAGTTACAGAGAACAAATGGAAGACTTCACAGAAGGCACGTTTGCAGGATTTGAACCTCGTCGGAATAGCAGAACTGTGCAGAATGGGAATTCTCCCTGGAGAATCTATATGACCATTGGAGGTACCCCGGTCATTAGAAAAACGCTTCAAAATGGATAGGAAACACATTTATGGGCGGATGGACTGCGTTTGGGATGTTGATACAGCACCATAACGAACAAATTCACATTGATGGAAGCATTCCTTCTTGTTGGAGGAATCTGTTACGACGCTCGCTTACTTAACCCATCAGATGCTGCATCAGGACCACTTTTTTCCACCCGTGATTAACAGCGCTAGCAAAGAATTGATTGTGTGCTGAGCTATTTCATTAGAAACTAAGACATCGTTGTCCGTTTTTCTACCCCACTTATCCGTTCGCCTACCCCAACCTGCCTGTTTAATAGTGAGAATTTTAGGTGAACCCATTGAGTTAGAGAAGTTCGTCAAAGAGGTTCTTAAGAAGTTCATGGATGATAGAGCTATGTCTGAAGGTGTACAGGCGTCGTCGACTAGGGGACTGCAGGATTCCCCTTCGACTGGAGGTTGATCTGGACGTGTTAACTCCGCAACTGAGAAATGAAGTAAGCATCGTGGCGATCTAGCTAATGCAAAGCAGATCCCGTCGATATTACTAGAGTATATCCTACCTTTGGTTGGCGCGGTTAACCGTGACAACATCCCACGAGACTATTAATACATTTTGATTATTGCATACATCCCGAAGGAAATACGCATAGTCGGGTGTCAGTTGGGATAGATCCTGCTACTAAAGAACAACGATTTCGATCTCAATGATAGAAAGAACTATGCGATGTTCACACCCCATAGATACTTGATGAAGACCACTAGAAGAAGCCTCACCTGGTCTCCCATCCATGGATTAAGGAGCTGGGACAATCCACGATACTAAATGTGATGAAGATTCCCCATTTTGGTTGTCACCAGGAGGTTAACGCTTGCGTTAAACTCCTCTTATCGTGATACCATAGAGGATACCTGTGGCTCAACTGATGGATTACTGTGGATCTGACACTGATCCACTTTATTACAGGATTAAGCATGAAGGGACCTGACCCTCAGTAGTTTTATCCAGGGAAGGCCTCAGATCGCTCCTTGGCACAATGCATCAAGGAGGCTTATGTCAAAGTCGAAAAAGGAAAGTGAGGCTACAAGGTAGCCTCTATCTAGGATGGAGTAGTACACCTCATTTTCCAACACATAGATAGCAAGTTCGTGAGAAAGAATATCAACAAACATGTCACCGGGTTCGTGGTGGACCTCGCAGGAAAATGTGTGGAGGGAATGCAGATGAATTGGGTGAGTTACCTCATCAATGAACTTGAAAAATATTTTTGCGAAGCTCAGGATCAAGGATACGAGTTCCACTTTAGGTGGCTACTCGTATTGATTTCATTTGTCGCTTGGAAAATGCCGAAAGGATCCACCTTCCCGGAGATCGAACCATCAGAGTCGTTGGCCGCTAGGTTCTCTACCTTGTGGTACACCAACGACTTATCGAAGCAATGGTAGCCGAACGCTGTGTTCCATGCATATTATCAGCAAATGAAGGTTTCCATTGAAGCATTCCCATGCATGACACCACACACCTTGCACCAGTACAGACCGATAGCCAAGTTCTACACAGATTGGCATTTTATCTATATCTCTGTGTGTAGAGACGAGAGAAAGGAAGAGTTACAGTCCTAGTACAAGCTGACAGATGAATACATGGAGCAGATCACGAAGGAGTGGCTAGAGGATTTCCTTGTACTGGTCAATGATGCAAAACTCTCTGATGCTGACATCATAGGAATCCCCCTCGTCACTTGGGTTGAGCATGCAGGACAGTCCAATGTGATGAAGAAGAAGAAAAAGGAGGAAGTTTATAATATAGAGGCTGATGAGGAGGACAGTGCCTCAGACGAAAATGGATCTAGCTCACCAGGAGGAGGAGACAAAGTAAATGGAGAAGGAGGAGGGGATGAAGGAGAAAAGCAAGGAGAAGGCGAAGCTACACTGTCGAAAGAGCCCCCCACTGAAACAGTAACTCCACGTGTCTTCGGAAAGAAAGAAGACACAAGCTAGCAAGCCCCAGATAGAGGCCACACTCACAGAGGATTATATCAGTCTAGTCCACGGAGCCATGGAAGATGCATCGGAGGACATCTTGTATAGATATGGAGAGAAGCAGGAGGAGCTGTATGAGAGAGTCGAGAAGGAACTAAAGGAAATACAACAAGCTATTCATTTGAACCACGTAGTACCTAGTGTACCTTCTTTGTCAGACACTGCAAAACTAGGGGATGAACCAACCCAACTAAGAATACTTGTAGATGAGATAGAGGCTCGACTTCAGAAAGTCCAAGAAGAAAAGGATAAGGCTACAGAATCCTTGAAACAAGAGAAAGAGGAAGTCTTAGAGAAACTACGATTTGTGCGGTACTGTGTAACCGCCTATGAAAATGAGAGAGATGAATTTCGGGCGATGCTCAAGGAGGACAAAGAAAATATATAGAGAGAAAAGGACTAGCTAATCGTAGAGCAGACTACGGTCAAAGAAGCGGTGAATAAATCACTTCGCTCTATGCCAGGCTTGGAACAAGAGGAACATGATTCAGTCGAGGCTCAAGTCATGAAACTCGTTGAGACCATCCAATAGCTTCAAGTAAGGATAATGGAGTTGGAGATCCAACCAGTACCGAGCACTCTGCAGGAAGTGCGCGATCACAGGGAGGAAGCTGCTAAGAATGCAGTTGTAAGAATCAGGGCCCTTGCTTCAGAGTGCAAACAGTTGAGCGACAAAAGCGCATAGACTTATGAACACCTCACAGAAGATCCAGAGTTAAGGAAACTAGAAGCGCAGTTACAGGAGGCACAGTAGTAGGCACTGACAGTACAGGCATAGATGAAGTTACTCACTACGGTAGAAAGAATGAAGATATCTCAAGAACAGTGTGTGGTACAACAATAGATTATTGTCATCTAGGGCAGGGTAATGGAAGTCATGCAAAAGATATAACCTGTATAGGATGAATCCTACAAGGTGTTTGAAGAGATTGAAGGACAAGGGTCGCAATTGGACCAAGTGGTTGCAACAACAAAACAGTGCCTGGAAGGGCCTGTTATAGAGCAGATGATCCAAGATCTCACTAAGAAAGAATCTCAGGCGAAGCAGCAAGTTGAAGTAGCTTGAGTGAAGCTCGAGGAATTCGAAGCAGCGTTTCCCAGAATTGAGTGACTCAGGACGAGTCACAGGTGACTGTTGGGGGGATGTTGGCTCTCGACCAAGTTTTGAGGAAATCTTGGTCAGGTTTGACCACTTTTTGGAATTGGACGCAGTGATCGAGGAAGGAGTGCCCAGGCAGAGTTGAGATCACGGATCTCAGTTGTTTTGTGGGATTTTTGGACCCAACAAGGGGTTCCTTAGGTTTTTTGTAATGGGTTATGGGATGTCGGCCCATGGGTTTACCCATGATTAGGCCTTATTGTAAAAGTATAAATAAGAGTAATATTGTAAGGTATAAAAGGGAGAAGCAATGTTAGATTCAATAGCTGCGAGGCTAAGTGCAAGTAGTTCTGAGTGCTTTGTGCAACAGACTATGTATGTAAGGCTTTGTGCTTGATAGAGGAGTTGGCTTTGTGCCTTGACCTAATTTTGGGAAGGAGGATCGGGTGCCCAATGCATAGATCTCCTATCCTCTGCAAAGCTTGGCTCTGTGGCTTAGTGCACAAGAGCAGACGAATGTAAGAGATTGAAGAATAATAAACAAGACGAAGCAGTTGGTGGATGTAGCCCCACACTAGGGTGAACCACATATATCTTGTGTCTTGGGCGTGCTCTGTGTTTTGTTATTCATGTTATTTATCTACTTAGTGCCTTATTATTATATATTATAGATATATATGTGGTTTCTTACTACTTTACTTGAGAATGAATGCTAGATCTAACTTGAATGCTAAGTGCTATGGTTATATTGTTACTGTGCCAATCTATCTTAGGGTTTGTTCTGCAATGTTAATGAAGCTAATGAACTAATGCATATCATCCTCTAAGTGTTATTAAAATACTTTGTGAAGTGTTGTTATCACATATTTCTGTCCCATCTTGGTTACAGACACCTGAGTCCTGTAACCCCCTCTGCTTCTACCTCGGGTGAGACTTCGCCTACTTCGTAGGTGTTGCCGAAAAGGACGGTAGTTAGGATTTTTTTGGTGTGTTATTGAAGCGTTGAACCTTGCGTCTACCCCTATGCCAACATATATATATATATATATATATATATATATATATATATATATATACTCACACACACACATAAATAAATTGAAAGTAAGAAAAAATTATTATGTTTAATGGTGGATTTTACAACACTATGAGGGAGATGTGTAATTCCTTCCATTTTCAACTTGGAGTTGACAGGTAGCATTTAAAAAAATATTAATAACGAAAAACTATTTCAATGTTGGCCATAAATAAAATATTTAAATGTTCACCTTAATTAAAATAATTCTATATCAACTTTGATATAAAGTAATTGAAATTAAAAAATTCATATTCCATTGACAAGTGCTTTCTACTTCCCTGTATAAGGGATAAAAATAATTCCTTGAATGCTTAACATGTAATTGGCACATGGAATTAAAAAAATGTTAATAAGAAAAAAAATATTTCAATGTGGATTATAAATAACATATTTCATTGTCCACGTTAAGTAAAATATATCTGTATATATATATATATATATATATATATATAGAGAGAGAGAGAGAGAGAGAGAGAGAGAGAGATTCTTATGGTTAAAACATTTCAGTGGTGTGGTGTGTTTCTCAGTATGATGGAGATGTGCAATTCCTTCCATCCTCAACATGGAGTTGACACCCATGCCATATATA
>ML779523.1:594270-607558 GCA_009831015.1 Picea engelmannii
CTTTCTCTTTGGTTTCCTTACGAGACCTTAGAGTGGCCAACGGAGCCGTTAAACTCGTCAGGGTGGTCCATACCAAATGGCTTGGGTTATTTAGACAACCCCGGACCGGTTCCACTCTCCCAGTTGACGGATGGACTGTTTCGCCCGTCAACATATTGTTATTTTATTTATGTCGGCTTTAGGCCATTAGTTGTAATTTAGATTAGTAATGTTATTTTATTTATGTCAGCTTTAGGCCATTAGTTGTAATTATACCTCCTAGTCTCCTATATATACTAAGGAGACATTTTCATTTTGAATCATCTTGTACTTGAACATTTAAGTGGGGTAAAAGGAGGTTTCCCCCTCAAAGAGGCTTGTATCTGAAATTATCTCTGTTTCAAGACGTTGAGTACTTTTCCTGAGGTTTTTCCATGCTATATTGATGTTTGGTTCTTAACACCCATGCAACCCTCCATTCACTATCAAAGAAGTTAAATATAACCTCATCAATCTAATGCTTACACCTTCCAACTATAATCCACTTAATATCTCCTCTTCTCTACTTCCCCTCTCCCTTTCATGACCAATTCTAGCATCCATTTATACAACTCAAACCTAGAATCTCACCATGTTAGCACTATTCTCATACCCCCACATCCTTCTCCTATAGACTATAAATGAATAATTGGAATTGATTCCAATCACATTTTTTCCTCTACCCCATCCTCTTTCCCTCTCCACCCAAAGATGACACCATGCACCCCACTCCTTTCCCCAATGGTTTCCAAATGCAACACCAAACTGTGAGATCATCCCCAAAGCCTCATTATAGTAGCACTGATATGAGATAGACATCTAGACATCATGTTTGGATTTTAGATAGTTCTATTTTTATAGCACCAACTTATAATAAATCAATCAAACAGTCCTACTAAGGTTCGTCCTTTCCCATACAGTGTGAATATGAATTAAAGGATTAAATGTAGATACAATAGGATTTTTAATTGTTTGAAAGATAGTAGTTAACGACCCTACTAACCTATTTGAATTCATGCCTACATGACCTAGGATATCATGTCGAGTTACGTTTATCACCCAACATAGTTTGTTGTATCCCTTTCCACTCTTGCTATGGCAACATCCATGCTTCAACAACAATGTCAATATATTTTAGAGTTTTAATTAATGTGAAAAACTCTCTTGCCACCTCCACCAAAATCATTTAGAAACACCTCACCCCAGAGTTCAAAGGAACCAACAAGATACTTTCCATTATTTACAACTTCCAGAGTATTGATATCACAAGGGATGGTAGATAATATCTTTAACAAACTGTAATTTGAGAACTTAACATACATCACAAGAGGACTTCACAAAGATACTTTAACCATAACCAAGAGAGAGTCACCACAAGTATAGTGAAAAGGTATAGGTATAGGTTCTCATAGGCAAAAGAATAAATGAATTCACTCAAATGAAATTATATTACAAATGAGGGATGTGTTGTATTTAGAATATCTAACTTCTTGTCATTAAAAAATAATATTTTTAAATAGTTTTTGCATCTAAATCTAACATTCTTTTCATAGCACATATCTCAACAATGTTGGAGACAAAATCTTAACATATTAAAACAATAGAATTTGTTAAAGCTAATCTCCCAACTAACCATAATAATAGGAAAAAAAGTGTCACCCTAAGATAATGTTTGTCCTATTTTCATTTTCACAAGCAAATAAATAATGAAAAATATGAACAATTAATTATCCCTAACATTCCTCCCAACAATAAGAGCATTGGTCTCCAATCCTGTAACATACCCAGCCTTAGACCTACTGGGCTATGCCACATAGGAACTCTTGTGGAACTGTATATATTGTAACATACCTAGCCACCCTAGCTAGGTCATGCCACTTAAAACAATAATTTCACACACACACACACACACACACACACACACACATATATATAACTTTAAGCATACAAATGCATTCTTCAAGACACAGATACATGCAGAAATAACAATATACAAATACATGCAACATAAATAGGCAATACCCATAAACAAAAACACATGTGTAAATATGCAACATGTAAATTAACACACAATTGATAATTATCTTTTGTATAAGAGCACCAACTACATGCATACCTTCCAAGATCCTCCCAGCCTTAGACCACACTACTCAGAGCTCTCAGCAGTGGATCACCCCCGAGCTGGGACTAAACTCCACCCGGGTAAAGGGATTTCTAACCAGGTTGAAGCTACACAGTCAACCGGAAGGATTTCATCCCAGAAGCCAACTCAAACTAACAACCTACAACCTCTCATTCCCCACATGCTTGTCCCACCCAAGGAAGTGTGCCCCTTCTCTACTCAAAATTCCTTCGGCTTCCTCACTTCCCTTCCAGGGCTTCAACAACAGGCTGGATAGGAAGTCTTAGAGAACTGTAGCTGCAGTTGGGCTCCCTTAGGAAATCACTTCCCCAACAATTCTCTCACCTAGAGAGAGAGTTTCTCATGGGCCTGACAATCTGCCTCTTCAATCCAGCTCCATAGTCAATCAAGTACCGACTCAAGTGAAGGAAAAAATGAAATTTGGGTATGGAGTAGGTGATGGAAGCAACCACGTTCAAGTGAGGAACATGTGATGGCAGAAACAAAATTTGGTTAAGGACAATACTGGTGTGGGTAAGTAACCATACGGACTCGGTTAAAGTATAGGAATGATACCTATGATAGGGGGATACAACGTACAGCTTCAGGAGTGCGTGATGGATGCAAAGGTTGAATGATGGCCAGAACATATTGAGTCATCCATGGCAAGAGTTTTGAAGGCACTGGTGAGTGGGAAGAATGGCTGAATGAGAAGAATAATCCCAAAATGGACTAATTTTCCCCACATATATCTGCATGCACCCTTGATGACACATGGATCTCCAGGAGCTCATTTCTCTCCACTTGTATTTCATTTCTCTTTCTCATAAGAACTTAGGATATCATAAGTTATATCCATAGCTTAGTCCTTTAGGAATAATATTATAATATTCCCTTGGAGATAAGCCCTCTAGCGTATCCCCTTTCCTAGGCTCGTGTCCCCCCCCCCTTCCCTTCCTAGTGGATTTTAGTCCCCCGTACTCTTTTATTGTGGTTGGTCTACACGCAATGATGCATTTTATTAATGATATGAGTGTTTACATATACAAAATTAGGCTCACTGGCCTTTAGCATCTAGGATCTCTGGCCTAATAGTCACATAAGCCTTTTGGCCTATAATAACCTAGCTCACCAGCCTATAAAACATATTCTCATTTACAACTGGGGCTCGGTCTTGGGGGTGTTACATCCCCCTCCCCTTATTTATGCAATGTCCTTAGTGATATATATATACATTTACCACCAAAATTTCAAAAACCTTTAAAAATATGCGAGTATTCTGCCCACATAACATCCTCGTGCTCCCAAGCTGCATCCTTAGGACCATACCAGGTCCATTGGACCTTTACTATCTCTATGGATCGATTCTAGATTTGATTGATCTTTTGGTCCAGTATGCACACCAAATGCACCTGGAAAGTGCCTTCTTGCTCCACCTGAATCACATTCCAATCAATAACATGATTAGCATCAGGTACATACTTTTTGAGAAATGATACATGGAATACATTATGAATAGACAGTGATACAGGTAATGCAAGAATGTATGCTACATGCCCAGTCCTCTCTAGGATTTCAAATGTCCCATAATAATGAGCTACCAACTTTGAGCAATTTCCCAACTTCAAGGAACTTTTGTTGGCCTTCACTTTCAAGAATACATGGTCACCCACTTTAAATTCCCTATTATTTCTTCCCTTATCAACATATATTTTCTTCCTGTCTTGAGCAACCTTTAAATTCTGCTTTATTTTCAACATTTGGTCTTGCATTTCTCTGAGTAATTCTTGACCAACTACTGCTCTGTCTGCTATAATGTCCCAGCTTACAAGTGTGTTGCACCTTCTGCCATAAAGTGCCTCAAATGGGCTCATCTTTAAAGATGCTTGGTACCCATTGATATCAGAAAACTCTACCAAGTGTAGGTAGTCTTCCCATTCTGATGGTTTATCCATCACATACATCCTCAACATATCCTCAATCCCTTGATTCACCCTCTTTGTTTTTCCATCAGATTCTGGATGATAAGCTATGCTAAAATTCAAATTTGTTCCAAAACCTTTAAATAATCCTTTCCATAAATTCGATGTAAATTTTGGATCTCTGTTAGACAAAATTGTCTTTGGTATACCATGCAGTTGAGAAATTTATCTCATTTAAATATGAACAACATTGGTTGCCTTGTGAGTGAGCTTCACTGGAATAAAATGGGCATCTTTGGTAAGCTTGTCCATCACTACCATGATAGAATCATGCTGTTTGTTTGTTCTGGGAAGCTTGGTGATGAAATCTATTGTTACAACTTCCCATTTCCACTCAAGAATGGGTAATGGTCATAGCAAACCAGGTGGGTGTCTATGCTCAACCTTGACCTTTTGACACTCCAAACATTTGGCAATACACTCAACAACTTCCTTCTTCATGCCCAACCAATAATATTGGCTTTTGATAGCTGCAAGATTTTTATGATATCCTAGGTGCCCAACATAAGGTACATTATGTGTTTCTCTGAATATCATATTTTTCAATTCCTGAGAATTTGGTACAAAAATTATGCCTCTATACATAATAATTTCATCATTTCCTAGCTTGTAGTCTTCATTTTTCTCCTGCAAAATACCTTGCTATAATTTTGTTACTATTTCCATATATTGCAAATCTGATTTTGCAACCTCTAAGATTTTGTCCTTCAAATTACATGTTGATGGTTGTAGAATGAAACTCATGCACTCTTATGTTGAGTGCATCAGCCACCTTTTTCTCTTTCCCTTTGATATGTTTTATATCAAAGTCATATTCACTGAGAAATTATAACCATCTTCTTTGCCTAGCATTTAGATTTGATTGCTCGAATAAATATTTCAGACCATGATGTTCTGTCCTCAACTCGGACCTTTTCCCCATGATATAGTGCCTCCACATATTCAAGGCATGCACTATGGCTGCCAACTCCAAATAATGAGTAGCATAGTGCATTTCATGCTTCTTCAACTTCCCTGATTCATAACATAAAACATATTTGTTCTGACTGAGGACTCCACCAAGTCCTTCTTTACATGCATCAATGCACACAATCAAGTCTTCATTTGTATAAGAATCCTTAGTATTGGAGCACTGGTTAATAATTTCTTCAACTATTGGAAACTCTTTTCACACTCCAATGTCCACTGAAACTTCACTCCCTTATTTTGCAAGGAAGTGGTCGGTTGTGCAATATTTGAGAATCCTTCAATAAATATTTTGTAGTAGCCTGCAATGCCCATGAACGATCTGACTTATGTCACATTCGTTAGTGTTGACCATCCTCTAATGGCCTCAATAGTTTCCAGATCCACTGCTATCCATTCCTATGATATGATATGCCCTAAATAGTGAATTTGCTTCTGATAAAATGAGCACTTGCTCAATTTGGCATACAACTGATGCTCCCTTAATACCTATAGTACCATCCTCAATTGTTGTTCATGCTCTTCCTCTGACTTAGAATATATAATAATGTCATCCAAAAATACAATGACAAACTTATCTAAGTATTCTCTTAAAATACCATTCATTAAACACGTGAATACAGTTGATTCATTTGATAACCCAAATGGCACCACTTTGAAATCATAATGTCCACCTTGTTCTGAAAGCAGTCTTGTTGATGTCTTCTTCTTTAATTCTTACTTGGTTATAACCTGACCTGAGATCAATCTTGGAGAATATTTTTTCATTCTTCAAATGATCAAAGAGGTCATCGATCCTTAGCAAAGGATACTTATTGTTTACAGTTACCTTGTTCAACTACCTAAAGTCCATGCAAAGTCTCAATGTTCCATCCTTCTTCTTAACAAATAATACTGGAGCACCCCAAGGTGACACACTTGGGCATATATACCCATTCTTCAGAAGCTCTTCAAGTTGCATTTGCAACTCCTTTAATTCTGGTGTACTCATCTTGTAAGGATTATTGGATACTAGAGCTGCTCCAAGCATCAAATTGATGGAGAAATCAATGTCTCTTTTAGGGGGTAATCCTGGTATTTATTTAAATACATCCTCAAACTCTTTTAGGACTGTATAATCTTCAATATTTGACACCCTATCTTTAGGTGTCTCTTCCATATGAGCTACAAATATTTGACACCCTTTCTTGTAACTTTTCTTCAACTGCAATGCTGAGATTTCTCTGACAGTTATTGCCTTGGGAATTTCCTGCACTGTCCTTTGGTTCCCTTCCTCATCCCATCAAGTAAATTTTTTATTGTAACAATATAGGATATCAAGGTGTTGGTCCAACCAATCCATACCAATTAGACAGTCATAGGAACCTAAAGTCAAGATGTTCAAACATGCCCTGGTTCTTAGTCCATTCATGTCCATTGGACATGACTTAACCATCTCATTAACTTTTCTTTTGGCTCTGGTAGCCAGCAGCACCAACCAATATTTTTCGTGCTTGCTTCTTGGAAAATGCAATATTTTCACCATCTGAGGATCTATATATCTCTGACTAGCTCCTAAATCAATTAAAATATCAATGGTTTGGTTGTTGAGCATATCTTCCACTTCAATCGCATATGATTGAAACTCATCTTGCTTGTTGTCTAGGGCTGCATAGATACTAGATAAAGTTATGCCCATGTCTTCCACTATTTCCTCTTGCTGTACATTGTGAACAATCTTGACTTTTTCACCCATGTGAGGACAATATCTAAACATATGATTTCCCTGACAACCCCAACATTTAATGGGTGGCTTCCTTGGACTTTTCCCCCCTGTCTCAATCGTTCTAGGTTCTCTAGAAGTTGGTTGTCCCTGAGGATTATTTCTAAAGAATGGTGGCTTAGTCCCCTTCTTCCTATGTTCCATCTTGTACTTCTTCTTGTCTTCCCAAGATTTTTGGAAATTTGGCCTCCTTTTATGCTGATCATATAGGAATTTATCTCACCTTATGGTATCCTCCAATGTGTTGGGATCATCATACTGTATTTTGTCACTGTTGAATGATGACAGCCCACTCAAATACCCCTGAATCTTAATTGTCTCATCCTTGATGAAAGAGACATACTTTAGCAATTCTAAAAACCTTCTTTCATATTCATCTATGGTCATACTCCCAAGCTTGATTTGAAATAACTCCTTCATTTTCTTATCATAGTATCTCTTAGTCAAGTATTTCTTTTGAAAATACTTCTTGAATTCCTTCCAAGTAACATTTTTCTCTTTAATATGTTGCACCTTCACAAATTGGTCCCACCATATGGATGTCTTTCCCTTGAGCTGATAGATGGAAATTATTCCTTCTGCGTGTGAAGAGTAATTATGTAATTGAAAATAATTTCTCATGCCCAACAACCATGTCTCCGCATCTTCATCCTTCTTGTGCTCACCCTCAAATGTAGGAGGTTTGATTTTGTTCATTTATCCTTGTAGATCATCCACCACAGACCTCTTCTTATGCTTCCTGATAGTGAATGAATTTGTGCTACTGGGTTCTCTCCTATTGGAATGCCTTGGGGAGTGATGGTGGTGCTTGCTATCACTTCTTGTTCTTCCTTTCCCATCAGGAGACCTGTGAATTCCTGATTTTCTTGAGTCAATATCCTTATCCATATTATTTTCTATTCTTTCCAAGATCTGCATTAACTTCATGTTGAATTCCTCTTGCTGCTTCTTGGATTTCATAATATTTTCATTATCAACTTTATGACTTTGGACATCCTTTTGCAAATTTTTAATTGTCTCCACCAAGTTCATGCTTTCTTCCTTTCCTTATCCATGTCCATTTGAGTTTGTACCTTCAATAACCATATGGACATCCATCCCTCTGATCTCATCTTCCTGGCTGTAATCCCCCTGTGTATCTTCCATTCCTCTACACTTTGTGTTGATCCTAATTTGATCTTATAGTTGTTAACTCTGCAAAATGTGCAGCCAAAAAAACTTGCTAGGCTGATTGATTTATCAAATTCAGGAAATTAAGCTCAATTTTGGTTCCATAATGCATCATAATTATTTCTTCTTATTTTGCTAAAAATTGTTGCCCGGGTCAGTTTTCTGAGTGAGTAGTTATTTTCTACTATTCAATACCTTTCCAACGCCTACTTTCATGCTCAATTCTGAGTATTGAGCAGGAAGTTATGGATATTTTAAAATTATCCTTCCTGGGAGGTAATGTCTGTACAATTGTTCTTCTTCTTCAGAGTCAAATTGACTCTTGGACCCATGTTGGATCCTCTCTTCGGGTTCATAGGTCCTTTTTACTTCTTTAGGTGTAGGTCCATATAAATTGGAACCCCACAAAATCCTTCTCTAAGCCCCTTTTTGTATTTAAAACAATTTTCGGGCACCAACTCTTTCTCTTCAACTCTCCATCTCATGTGACCACGGGCTATGACCAAGAGCTTTGCTGAAAATCACTTATCCAGAGCTTCGGGACTTTGGGGCTCTGAAACTTCGAGCTTTAGAGGTTTCCATAGCATCACACTTTACTTCTCCCGAATGTCGAACTGGCGAACTCTCGGAGAGGCTCTCCATAGCTTCGTGCTTCGGAGGTCCTTATACCATTACACCTTAATTCTCCCGAACACTGAATTTTCAAAATTTCTTGGGATGGCATTTTGGCGTTTCATTACTCTGGCGCTCTGCGACTTCCAGCTTCAAAATTTTGGAACACACCACATGCTACGTTCCCCAAATTCTAAACTGGCGAACTCCCAGAGAAGCTCTCTGGACCTTCACGCTTTGAAGGTTCTTGTAACAACATACTCCCATTTCCCCGAATGCCGAATTTACAAACTTCTGAAGTCTCATCAGCAACTATGCACCAGGGGATGATACTTGGCGAACATATGGAGATGACACATGGCCTAATCTATGGGTGACATGTATCCAATTCCAATTGGCACAAAAAGGTCTGCGAAAAGCATGAAACAAGATGACACATGGCATGCATAGAGTGGGTCCACGTCACCCTAGGTGATTTCATCATGCCATGTCACTCCGATGCTTCAGGAATTCAGGACTCCAGGCTTCGGAGGATTTCAAATCAACACACTTCAAAACTCTCGAAATTCCAAATTTGGCGAACTCCCGAACCCTCACTCTCCAAAGCTTTACTACTTTGGTGCTCTGGAGCTTCAGGATTTAGAGGATTTCTCAGCATATCACAACAAATATCTTGAACACCGAACTTCTGAACAGGTGCTTCCTGGAGCTTTGATACTCTGACGCTCTGGGACTTTAGAACTTCAGGCTTCAGAGGTTTCTCCCACAACACTCTCAAAAACTCTGAAATGTTGAATCTATGAACTCCTGAATAGGAGTTAATCTTTGGACACGTGTCCCAAAAAAAGAACTATCCGGATTGGCTCTAGACTTTGGGGAAATCTCCTACAAGTGACACAAGGAATAAAAACTTTCGAATTGTCGAACTATCGATCTGTGAGATCTACGGTCCATATTTGTTCCATGACTAATCCAATGGTCAGTTACTCCTCCCCATGATCTACGATGTAGATTCACTTCGAGACTTCATAGCTTCGAGGATTTTTCCTCCTTTTCAACAAAGAATTTAAAAAAAATATGTCGAAGCAGCAAAGTCTGAAGCACTTGAGGGGTTAACCGCCACACTCCTTTTCCAAATCCGACGGCTGTGAAAGATTCAGTCCCCTCCCGAATAGATCTCTTATGTTCTCCTTCTGACAAAGAGATATTTTTCTTCTCTGAGTTAGAAACTTAAATAATTCACCTGCAAACTCCTTGCACTTCAAATTCGACCCATCCCAGGTCGAAATTTACTTGAACATATGTTAAATTATGAACATTTCACCACTTTGGCCAATTTCTTCAAATTTTCCAAGAATTTCATAACAAAAATTGGGGCTTTTTCCCAATTCCACACAAGTGACTCAATCAACTTGCTTTGTCCATCCAGGCTCAATGTTGGAAACTAGAGCTCTGATGCCATATTATAACATACCCATCCTTAGACCTACTGGGCTTTTCCACACATGAACTCTTGCATAACTATATATATTGTAACATACCCAGCCACCATGGCTGGGTCATGCCACTTAAAACAATAATTTCATATATATATATATCTATATATATATATAGATAGATAGATAGATAGATAGATATAACATTAAGAAGACAAATACATTATGCGATACACAGATACATGAGTAAATAACAATATACAAATACATGCAACATACACAGGAAATACCCTTAAACATAAACACGTGTATAAATATATAGCATGTAAATTAACACACAATTGATACTTATCTTTTGTATAACACCACCAACTGCATGAATACCTTCCAAGATCCTCCCAACCTTAGACCATGTTGCTCAGAGCTCTCAGAAGTGGGTCACCCCCGAGCTGGGACTAAACTCCACCTGGGTAAAGGGATTTCTAACCAGGATGAATCTACACAGTCAACAGGAAGGATTTCTTCTGAGGATCCAAATCAAACTAACATCCTACAAAATCCCATTCCCCACATTCCTGTCCCACCCAAGAAAGTGTGCCCCTTCTTTTCTCAACAGTCCTTCGACTGCACCACTTCCCTTCTAGGGCTTCAGCAACAGGCCAGACAGGAAGTCTCAGAGCACTGTAGTTGCAGTTGGGCTCTTATAAGAAATCACTTCCCCAACAATTCTCTCACCTGAAGAGTGTTTCTCACGGGCCTGACAACCCACCTCTTCAATCCACAGGCCTGGTAACCTGCCTCTTCAATCCAGATCCACAATCAATCAGGTACCGACTCAGGTGAAAGAAACAACATAATTTAGATATGGAGGAGGTGATTAAAGAAACCATGTTCAGGTGAGGAACAAGTGATGACAACAACATAATTTGGTTAAGGACATTACTGGCGCAGGTAAGTAACCGTACTAGCCTGGTTAAGGCACATGAACACTACCCATGACAGGGGGATACAATGTACAACTTCATAAGTGCATGATGGATGAAAAGGTTGAATGATGGTCAGAACGCAGTGATTCTTCCATGCCAAGAGTCGTGAAGGCACTGGTGAGTGGGAAGAATGGTCGAGTGAGAAGAATAATCCCAAAATGGAATAATTTCCCTCACATATATCTACATGCTCCCTTGATGACACATGGCTCTCCAAGAGCTCATTTCTCTCCACTTGCATTTCATTTCTCTTTCTCATAATAACTTAGGATATCATACGTTATATACATAGCTTAGTCCTTTAGGAATAATATTATAATATTCCCTTGGAGATAAACCCTCTAGCTTATCCCCTTTCCTAGGCTCTTAGCCCCCCCCCTTCCCTTCCTAGTGTAGTTTAGTCCCCCATGATCTTTTATCATGGTTGGTCTACACCCAACGATGCATTTTATTAATGATATGAGTGTTTACATAAAACAAAGTAGGCTCACCAGCCTTTAGAATCTAGGCTCTTCGGCCTAATAGTCACATAAGCCTTCTGGCCTATAATAACCTGTCTCACCAACCTATAAAAAATATTCATATTTACAACTGGGGCTCGGTCTTGGGGGTGTTACAAATCCTTTCAATACAAAGTGAAAATTTTTCTTTAGTTGACACTAAATGAGTATGTTCCAGAAGCTAAACTTGTATAGAAACAAGGTAGGAAGTAGTGAAATCTTGGTGATTCGTCATGACAAGAAATTGATTTGTAGAATGATGGATTAAGATTATTGATCTATGATAAGTGTTGACAACATTGTGGATGCCCAACTAATTCAAAATATGATGGAGAAAAGCATTATGGACATAAAGGAAACATTTATGTGAATGACATTGATATGGTTTTGGAACCAATGAGAATAGGTCTCCAAAACTTAACTTCAAAGAGAAGAGAGAACTTTGAAACAAGTGAGAAACATTGAGAAAACTTAACTTCAAAGAGAGGAGAGAACTTTGAAACTGTAAGTTTTAAACCTGTGAAGTAAAGCAATGCATATAGATTCTTAAGCAATACAGAAATTAATCAATGGCTCATACACAGAGTACACAGAGATTTTATACCGAAAACCCTCAACCAGGAAAACCTTTCTTATTTTCATTATATCGAATTTCACCATTTTCCATACAATATATACAACATTTTTAGGTATTCCGTAGATACCAAAACCCTAATCCCTTAATCCGGTATTAATTTACAAATCCGCTAAAAATATTAAAATCCGTTAAAAATAGAAAAAACCGCAAAGAATATCAGACGTAGACGCAGTTGTCGTATCTGACGCACCCACACACACACACATGCAAAGAATATAACACATACCCAACATTCTCCCACTTGTTGTTTTCTTTGCATCCAGGGGTCTAGGGGATTATATAGTCAACAATCCAGGGCAGTAATGCCCATTGTTACTCTACACCAGGGGAACTTTTCTGTGGTCACAGACTTTGTCAATGAATATGCAACATTCTTCAAAGTGTCAACCTTTTCCAGTAACACCTTCTTTTCCTCAACCATGTCTCTCACTAAGTGATACTGAACATCAATATGCTTTGTCTTCGAATGATAAGCTGGGTTCTTTGCTAGGAATATTGCACTCTGACTGTCACAGTCTAATCTCACTGCTTGTTGTACCAACCCAATACCTGAACATAATCTTTGTAACCATACTGCTTCCTTGCTTGCATGAGTGGCTGCCATGTATTCAGCTTATGTAGTTGAGAGTTCCACTACATCCTGTCTTTTGCTCATCCAACTGATTTCTCCTCCAAATAGGTTAAACACATACCCACTTGTAGATCTTCTACGATCCAAATCTCCAGCCCAGTCTGCATCAACAAAGCCATGTATGTCCACCACTCTGTCCAATCCCGGTCTTCCTTGGTAGCACAATCCATAACTGGTGATGCCATGAAGATACCTGAAGATCCTCTTTACTGTTGTCCAATGCTCCTTCCCTAGTTTTGACATATACCTGCTCAAAACTCCCACTACATGTGCAATGTTCGGTCTAGTAGAAACCATTGCATACATCAAACCGCCAACTGCACTGGCATATGGAACATGGGACATGTCCTCTTCTTCTTCCTGTGTCTTGGGACACTAATCTGCAGATAACTTTACACCTATAGGAATAGGAACCTTGACCAGTTTACTTCCATGCATATTAAACCTCTGCAATATCGTTTCAACA
>ML779523.1:623373-640263 GCA_009831015.1 Picea engelmannii
GGAGAATTGAGCTCACTCCAAATAGATCATAGTAGCATTTTCTTCTTGTTCTAATGATTTGAATAGGTTTATATGCTTTATTGTTTTTATTAGAATTATTTGATGATCTTGATTGTTGATAGGTTATTTGAAACATTCTGAGAAGACCTCCTGAAAGGGAGCTAGTGTTTTCATGCCTACAACAACTAAGCATTTTTAAGTGTATTTATTTTCAATGCATGAGTGTTTACTTGATGATCTTGATTGTTGATAGGTTTTGTGAAAAATCTTGAGAGGAACTCCTGAAAGGGAGCTAGTGTTTTCATGCCTACAACAACTAAGCCTGTTTAAGTGTATTTATTTTCAATGCATGAGTGTTTACTTGATGATCTTGATTGTTGATAGGTTTTGTGAAACATCTTGAGAGAACCTCATGAAAGGGAGCTAGTGTTTCCTTTCCTACAACAACTAAATCTTATTAAGTGGAATGAAAGAGTTAGGATTTGATTGAATTTTCTTAGATTAGAGTTAGATGCCTACTCCTGCATATATTTTGCTGGCATCATCACAAGCTTACAAGCATCCCTGGTTGATAATTAAATGAAAGCAATTTAAGCAATTGAATTGCCCCAACAATAACATGATGTTAAATGGACTAAATAAAGGTTGTGGCGTACAAGCACAGATCTCTCTCAATCTCAGGTTGCAAACACATGATTATTGCAACCACCCATAGAGATATCTCAGGTGATACTGAGCAGTGCACTCCATGTATTTCATAGCCTTTTGAGTTACTAGAGTGGCCAATAGTCTTTAAGGGCTTTTGTTGGGAAGCTTCTTAGTTTTGAACCAAGGTCAATCTGTAATGGTCAATTGAGAATCCAAATAACCCATAAGAATGCATCAAGACCAATAGAAAAGTAGACAAAGATAAAGATAAACCAACAAATGGTTTTGTTTCTGGTTGATTGGAAGGAAATGGGGTTGAGCATATGAGATCTGTTGAAGAAGCGTCAAAAGAATGCGGGACCAGTGAAAGAATGTGAATCTAGAAGGGGATGTTGAGACCGTGGAATCCCATGAAGGAAGAGATAGAAATTTGGTTGAAGACGAAGGATTTAGAGTTCACGCAGAAAGATAACAGAAACCTAAAGTTAACACCGCGCAAATATCTGGACAAGTACGTATTCATCGGCTTGCATGGAGTATTTTTTTTGTGATTTCCCACACGTATTGCAAGAGTGGATCAAAATATTGAAAGACAACCATCCAACGAATAGGATAAGAAAACTAGAGTGGAATCCTAAAGAGATCGCGCATATACAATGAGTTGATAATAAGTTCACGCGCACAGTAGATTTCTAGTTAGACAACATTGTTTTCGGATTTATCACAGATTTTGCAGTAGATACAACGAAGTCTCACAGCACAGTTGAACAAGAGTTCTTGAAGGGACCTCGAGGTAGGTACATTAGATCTCTATATACTTTCATTAAAATATTATTGTATAACAAAGGTGTAATGATGATGGAGTCAGACAGATAAACTTCCTTGCATGCATGGGGTAAGGGGGGAAGCAATGACAGGAAAAGGAGAAGGGGATAAAGTAAAGAAGGAGGAGGCCTTGGACCCAATTATGATGGAGGATGACCAGATCAAGTAGATCATGGAGACAGCTGGAAAGACGCATTGTGGAGTACCCTACCAATATATGGTGCGCACCAAGAAGAGATTTGTAGCCGTGAGGGAAGTCTCAGTAAGCAATGAAGAAGATGTAGAGGATCTTCGAGCTATGGAGAAGATTGAGGAAATCCTACGCGCAACATATGAGAGGAAGAAGAGAGGTCCAAGAGAGGGAATAGAAGCAAACAATCCTATCCATGTTAATGTCAGTGTGGAACCCATGAACCCATGTGTGATTAATACACCAACAGGAACACCACCATTTAGAAAACTGAATTTCGGGAGAAGGAAGACAACAGAAAGTACATATACACAAGGAAATGTTGGGTATGTGTTATATTCTTTGCATGTGTGTGTGTGGGCACGTCAGATTCGACAACTGCATCTGACGATCCCAACTTCCTTCACTATTTGTGTCGTGTGTGATGGGCACTTTCCTGGGGGGGGAAGGTTTGTCCCCCCCTGGTTATGCGCAATGTTTAGATCTGAGAAGTATCCCAGAGCTTACAGGGTTTGGGGAAGTGCCCCAAATTATTTTTTTTGGTGGTTTTTTCTATTTTTAGCGGATTTTTCTATTTTTAGCGGTTTTCTAAATTAGTCTTGAATTAAGGGATTAGGTTTTTTGGAGCTACAGAATGCATAAAATATTGTATATATTGTATGGTGAATGGTGAAATTAATACAAAGAAGAGTTGAAATCACCAAGGAAGGCTATTTTTCTCCCAGTTAAGGGTTTCCAACGTAAATCTCTGTGTACTATGTACATGAACCATTGATTAATTTTTGTTCTTCTTAAGAATCTATATGCATTTCTTTACTTCATAGGTTTAAAACTTACATGTGGTATCAGAGCTCATTTTTGGCTTCAGGGGGATGCCTTTTTTGCTGATGGTTTAGCTCGGTCTTGATAGATCAATTTTATATTGGGTCTGTGATAAACCTGGGTTCAGTGGGAGATTTTGCAATGGTGATTTGAGTGTAGAAAGAGGAATGGAGAGCTCTTCTAGAATCGAGATAGAGAAGTTCAACAGTAAAAAATTTGAGCTATGGAAGCTCAAGATGGAGGACCTTCTTGTAGACAAAGAACAATGGATCGATGTGGATCATGGTACATAGCCTACTGGTACGCAGTCTACTGGCACATAGTCTACTGGTACACAACCTACCAGTACACAAACTACTAGTACACCACCTACTGGTTTGTCGAAGGAAGAATGGGAGAAGTTGGACAAAAGAGAAAGGAGTACTATTCAACTCTGCCTAGCAGATTCGGTGTTGTTGAATGTCTCGAGAGAATCTATAGCCAAGGAACTATGGCATAAATTAGGGAATTTGTATCAATCAAAGTCTCTAGTAAACAAGTTGTTTCTTTGAAAGAAGTTGTATAATCTTAGGATGGAAGATGGAAATTCTATGACAAAACATCTAAATTCCTTTAATACTTTGGTAATTCAACTGGTATCTGTTAATATTACGATTGCAGAAGAAGATAAGTGTATTACTTTGTCATGTTCTTTGCCAGACTCTTGGGATAATCTGGTTGTAGCAATTGGTAGTACCACTCAATCTACATTGAAGTATGAGGATGTAGTTGCATCTTTGTTGTCTGAAGATATGAGGCGGAAAAGCATGGATAGTCAGAAAACAGATGATTTATTTATAAGAGGCCATACCCAAGACAGGAATCCTGGTAAGTATTCAGGGGGAGGTCTAAATCTATAGGTAGATCTAAGTCTCCAAGAAAACCCTTGAAGAAATGTTGGAAGTGTGGTAAAATAGGGCATTATAAGAAAGATTGCAAGTCTAAGAAGGTTGATAAACCAAAGGGATCTGATAATACCTCTTCCGCATAGGCGAAAACCCCCACTAAAGAAGAAGGCTATGCTTACCTGGCATCTACAAGTACACATGTAGACCATGGTGTATGGTTAATCGAATCAGGTGTGTCATATCATATGACTCCTCATAGGGAGTGGTTCTATGAACATGAAAAATATGAGGGTGGTGATGTATTCCTAGGAGATGACTTAACAACCAAAATCATGGGACGTGGAAGGGTTAAGTTGTTGCTAAACGATGGAAGGATTAGAACTCTCCCTAGGGTTCTGCACATTCCAAAACTAGCCAGGAGCCTAATATTTGTAAGCAAGTTGGATGATGCAAGAGTGGATATTGTATTGGGAAAGGGAACTTGCAAGATGGTACGAGGAGAAATGGTGTTGATGAGGGGAGTTCGGTGTGGAACTTTGTACAAGTTGTTGGGAAGAATTTATACTAATGGGTGTAACCGTTTTTTTGTCCCTGAGTAGAGAAATAAAGGAGAAAAGACCAATACTGTCCCTGGAAAGAAGACCATGTTGTGGCATCAAAGACTGGGGCATATTGGAGAAAAAGTCCTTCGAACACTAAATGGTAAAGGTATGGTTGAAAGTATGTCTAATTGCAATCTAGATTTTGATTTCTGTGAACATTGCATATGTGGTAAACATAATCGAGTAAGGTTCCCATATGGTGCTACAAGAGCAAAAGGGATCTTAGAGTTGATACACAATGATGTGTTTGGACCTGTGTCTATTCCATAACTAGGTAAATCTGTGTATTATGTTTCATTCATAGATGATTTCTCAAGGAACACGTGGATTTATTTTATTAGAAAGAAATCCGAGGTATTTGATAAATTTAAAGAGTATAAGGCTCTCGTAGAAAATCAGATAGAGAAGAAAATGAAGGTATTGAGGACAGAGAATGGTGGAAAATTCTGCGGAAATCAATTCGAAGAATTTTGTAAGAAGTGTGGTATAGCAAGGTAGAAAAATACCCCATACACACCGCAACAGAATGGAGTTGCAGAAAGGATGAACAAGACACTGATGGAAAAAGCAACGAGCATGCTTAGTGGTGCTAAGTTAGGACAAAAATTATGGGTAGAGGCAGTGGGTACATCATGTTACCTGGTCAATCGATCACCCTCATCAACGTTGGATGATAAAAATCCACATGAGGTATGGAATGGTAAGAAACCATCTCTTGAACATCTCAGAGTGTTTGGTTGCGATGCTTATGTACATGTTCCAAAGGAAAATATGAGTAAGTTGGATAATAAAGCTGAAAAGTGTATCTTTATGGGTTATAAAGATGGTGTGAAAGGTTATAAGCTTTGGAACCTAGAAACTAACAAGACTATTTACAGTCGGGATGTTGATTTTAGAGAGGTAAAAGATGTTTCCAAACATGAATTCCCACCAAGGAAAGAAGAACCTGAGAAAATAGAGTTTGTGTTGGATGATGCAAAATCTGAATCATCTGAAGAAGATGAAGAAAAAGAAGAAGAACCTCATACCCCAGTATTGAGGATATCAGTGAGGGAAAGAAGGAAACCGGAAAGGTATAGTCCACCTAATTTTTGTTCTAATTTTGCTTTATTTATTACTAATGATGATCCCAAAACTGTTAGGGAAGCAATGAATTCAGAGGATAGTAAACTCTGAAAGAAGGCCATGGTTGAAGAAATGGATTCCTTGGATAAGAATGAGGCATGGGATATAGTTGAGTTTCCAGCTGGAAGAAAATATGTTGGTAGAAAATGGTTGTTTAAGAAGAAGTTTAATGCAGAAGGAAAAGTGGAGATATAAAAAGCTTGGTTAGTAGCAAAAGGTTATTTCCAAGTAGAGGGAATTGAATTTGGTGAGACTTTTTCTCCTGTTGCCAAGTTAAATTCTATTAGATTTATTTTATCTATTGCTGCTTCTTTTTATCTTGAAGTGGAATAGATGGATGTGAAGACAACATTCCTACATGAGCGGTTTTTTCTATTTTTAGCGGATTTGCTATTTTTAGCGGTTTTCTAAATTAATCTCGGATTAAGGGATTAGGGTTTTGGGAGCTACAAAATACCTAAAATATTGTATATATTGTATGGTGAATGGTGAAATTAATACAATGAAGAGTTGAAAGGTGCAACACCAAGGAAGGATGGTTTTCTCCTGGTTAAGGGTTTCCAGTGTAAATCTCTATGTACTATGTGCATGAGCCATTGATTAATTTTTGTTTTGCTTAAGAATTTGTATGCATTGCTTTACTTCACAAATTTCAAACTTACAGGAACAACAAATGGGGGATCCAGTTCAGGAAGCATTAGCCAAGTATCTACATTGCATGGAGGTAGTAGTTCAACATTCAGGATGGCAGGACACGATCCCACCATCAAGTTACCAGAATTTAAAGGAGAAGCATCGGAGGACCTGGAGAAGCACCTATTTATCTGAGAAAATATCTGGGAAGCGAAACAGATCACGGACGAGGATACTAAACTTGAAAAATTATCTATCACACTAAGGGATCATGCACTGGATTGGTATATGAGTTTAGCTGCAAACAGTCTGCCAGGGACAACCAGAAATATTGGAGATATCAAGAAGTTGATGATAAATGAGTTCCAAAAGCCTAGTTCAGAGGATCAATACATGAATGAGATGATAGAGATTAGACAGAAACCAGGAGAATCTGTATGGGAGATTGACCAGAGATTCAAACGATTAAAAGGAAAGTTGAAATATGTCATGACATATATGCATCATAGGCACATGTTCGTCAATTCACTGTGACCACATTTGAAATATCCATTGCAACAATAGAAGTTTTAGACACAGGAAGAGGCTCTGTAGGAAACTCTACAACTGGAAAAAAACCAATATCAGAAGATAGATCCAGCCATTGAAGAGTTGAATGAGGATCTAAAGAGCTTAACATTGTAGCTGAACCAAAAAAAAAGTAAGGGCAAAAGAGAAGTCGTTTGGTTTACCACATGTAGGACATAAGGACACCATAATAATGAATGTCCAACATTCTCGTAGTACATGTTAGCAGGAATTCCAAACCCATTTCAAATGGGAGGATTATGGTGTGAAATCTATAAAAAATCAGGACATGATCCATATCACTTTCCAATGATGCAGAAGTACCAGACAATACCGAAGAGATCATATTGCAACTTTTGCAAGTCAGTGGGCCATGATGAAAAAGATTGCAGAACCATGGACTTGATGAGGGAAAGAACATCAAATGCATACAGGGTGCAGGCATAAATGATGACCGGACAAACCGCACCTCAGTTTAAACAAGCACCAATCCCATACAACACTGCGCAATACCAGTATAACACTACGCAGTAGCCATACAAAATTGCGCAGTCGCGGTACAATACCACACAGTCACACTATAATATCATGCAGTATAACCAAGTGCCTCAGTATAACACCTCGTGAGGGGATCGAGCTAGCTACAGAGGTAGAGGAAGAATAAGAGGAGGCTTTGAAAGAGGTAGAGGACCAGTGGTATGTCATAATTGTCAATAACCAAGACACTACGCACGGGAATGTCCACTCCCACCAACGACTTGTATGTATTGTCGTGCATTGGATCATGAAACAAAAGAATGCCCGACACTATTAGGGAAGATCCAGAAGAAGAGAAATCAAAACAAACAGAATGTTCAGTGGAATTCAACAGAAGTGTAGGATAAAGGAAGAAACATCAACATAGTTACACGAGGTGGAGATAAGATAGGAAATGACAGAGAACGAGAAGAGCCAACACAACATGAATGGGTAAAGAAGAATGTCAAACCAAGGAAACAGTTTGATGTGCAGAACGAAAAGGATATATTCAAGAAAGCAAGACAAGAATTTTTTAAGCCAAACATTGAATTGACACCAACTGTGCAGTATAATAAGGAAGTACCAGAGTACGAGATGCCTCCATCACTGGATCAAACCAAAGAAACACATCCCCTGGGACAAGTAAGTACGATTAAAGGATTTTTTCAATCATGTGCAAAATTACTCAATGACCCATCATTTGTTAAAATATTACAAAATATGCTAGATAAATGTAGCATAGAGGCAGAACGAAAGTTAGAACAAAAAAATGTAAATCACCTACATACACGAAGGAGAACAAGTAGAGAGTTCAGGATGAACGTGAACATTAGAGATTTCAATATGGGAGATATTATACTGGATTTAGGATCCAAATACAATGTGCTACCCAATAAAACATGGAAATGTATGGGAGAGCCCACATTAGGATATTCACATGTTCAGCTGAAACTAGAAAATCAACACAAAGTTCTACCAATTGGGAGACTAAAAGGGGTAACAATAGATCTAGATGGAGTGTGCACTAAAGCTGACTTCGAAGTAATAGAGATAGTGGACGACACAACACCTTATCTGACATTTCTTGGATTGGATTGGTAGTTTGACAACCAAGCTATAATCAACTTAAATACGTGGAAGATGACATTTGAGTCAGGCAAATACATAGTCATTGCACCATTGGACCCATCAGAAGGGGAAAGGTTTGTAGAACTGACATGCTTAAACCTGGAGGAAATCAACCAGTTGTATAAAGAAACCATGCGACAAGAATATTATGTGAACGTGACTGCATATGGAGTACTCAGTTGGCGAAGCATCACCTCATGTGCATCAGACTCAGACACGGGCTTAGAAAATTGGCAGTAGAGGCTACACGAACTCTCCACAAGACGATGTGCAAGAATAGACCGCACAGTAATATGGGTAGTGTTAGCACTGAGAATCACCCTCATATTGAAAGATGATAAGCCCAATACCCATCAAAATATTTGTAAATGTAAATGAGTGATTAAAGGTCAAATGGAAAAAAATCATAATAACAATGTCTTAACTTAGAAATCTGGGCTAGCATGCATAAGAAAATGAGGTTTTGATTCACTTCAGTCAGTGGTTTGGAATAAAAGTGAATAGGGGGAAGACTTAGTGAGGAAAGTGGAAAGGTATACTATTAACATTAGATATTCAAGCAACCAAGAGAAGAAAAATCAGTGACAAGAACTTCTTGAACTTAAATTTTAAGAACACTAAAAAAAATACATAGCAGCATTATAATCAAACATTCAGCATAACACAACCACAAAATCTCATATGGATCATCCAATCATGAGTATTTCAGTATAAGAGGAAACAAGATGATAAAAAGGGAACTAAATTCTATTAATGAAAATGCCTCAAGTCCAATACATAACCAGAGAACAACTTTACTTAGTCAAAATATTACAATCAGGGAGCCCTGCTCAACCATTCAAATATCTCTAATCATTTAGAAGGTGTATTTATAACCAAAAAAGGAAAGGAAACAACTAGAGGTGCGAGTTGGCCATCCTATCCTAGGATTCTCCAAAATAACTACAATTCTAACACTTGTGCTAACATATCTTAACAAACTACTACAATTTAAGAGCCATGTTGGAAACCACTCCAACAATAATTAAATGGCATGTCTTCTAGCTTAGGCACATTCTTCTTCAGTGCCAAGTGTCCTACACTGGTCTTATGATGCTTCCATCCTACCACCTGTGATCCTTTCTTCTCTCCTCATCATCAAAAACAAGGAAGGAGACATGAATTTGAACCTTTAACTATGATGGCCAGTTCATAGCGCCATTCTGTCGCGCATTTGGTAGCCAATTCTGTAGCGCCCTTTGTAAAACAACTCTGAAGATTTCATAGTACATCCTGTGCAACATCTCTACAGATTTCGTAGCGCCATCCCTGAAATTTCTCTTCTCTTTCCATAGCGCCACTCTTATGTAATGACTCTGTAGTTTTTGTAGCACCACTCTTGAAACAGTTCTACAGATTCGGTAGTGCCATCCATAAAATAGCTCTATAAACTCCATAGCACTATTGTTGAGTTTTTCTAGGATATTTTGTAGCACCTTTGATAGCGCAATTTGTAGAACATCCTGTATAGAAGATTATGTAGTGCCATGGCGCTACAGAATCTTTGTGTTTTTTTTTTCTTCTGTGTGATGTAATAAATTATTCAAAAACACAAAAAAAATAGTTGATGGACTAGGAGCATGTAGATGCCTGTATAGGTATAAAAATCATACTTCCTTTATTATTTCACACTTGCAAAAAGAGACCACCCACAAAAATGGATCTGTCATCCCCCAACTACTTCATCAATCTAGCACTCCTCCTTGTTGTAGGAGAACATCCCTATGTCATAGAAGCATATTTTTCCTTTGCAGGGATACTCCTCTTAACAACAGGTTCATCTCTTTCTATTGCAGCTTGTACCATAACATTTAACTTCCTCTAGGCTACTTCATCCTTAAAATGATGCAATTCCTCCTTGAGCTTTCTGTTTTGGCACTGAAAGCTTTTGTTTTTTTTGTACAGGGTCTTAAGTTGCCTATGGAGAGGCATGGCTCTTCTTGATGAAAACATTTCCATATCAATGGTTTCACTGTACATGCCCATGAGTTCCTTCATCTTTCTTCTCTCCGTCAAAATTTCTACCTTCAAATGAGCAACTTCTTTCCTAGCCTCCCTGAGTTGTCTAATCAATATTTTGAGTGTGGGACTACTAGGTGGAGTGATAATGTTGATAACCTCAATAGGTTTATCAGTGGCTTTACCTTTATCTTTCTACTAAACAAAGGCTCTGTTTATCACCTCAATAGGCTTCTCAATTCCTTTACCCTTATCTTTCTCTGTCCTTGGAATTGAAGCCTTGGGTAAGACTTCTACTTCAACAGCTTCATTGTGGGCTGATGATCTAGTAAAAGGATTCCTGATTCTGATCTTAGCCGTTGGAGTAGGTGAAGGGAAATGCAACTTCCTTCCCCTCTTGGCTATGGTTTTGGTAGATGAAGGGACTTCTTCCAATTCAGGTGCAGGAGGAGGTGAAAAATCTCTCTGTGGAGAGTGATGAACCTCCCTCTCTTCTTCTTCAATTTCTTTAGGGGTTTCTTTGTCTTTAGTAGTGGGTTTTCTTTTTCTCTTCCAGCTTGTTCTTGCTAGGGAAACACTACTATATGGAAAATGGTTTTGCATCCTTGATTGAGGGGTAGAGGATATATCTAGCTGCATATGGGCAGAGACGATGAACTGTTCCCAAGAAATGTTCCTTTTATTCAACTCTTCGATCATCAGCATCCTAATCAACTCAGAGTGGAAGACACTAGTGTCCACAGCCTTGGAATTGGCTTAGACTCTATCAGACATCTTTCCCATACTCCTCAATAGATAAAAAGGGATATTCATTGAATCCTTTCTAGTGAAATAAAAAAAGAGTCTTATATGATGCTGTTATATCATGTTAAACCTTCCCTCACATGTAAAATATCTCTGGATGATCTTCAAAATTTTATCAAAGCCTTCAAATAGGTGGCTCCTAGGCACTCCCTTAGACAAATTGTCTTTCTGATAGTCTAGTTTGAGGAAGTCCTTGGAAAATTTAGCATTGAGGATCATGGATTTGAACCACCTCTCACCAGTATTAGGTATCTCAGTGGTTGCTGCAATAGAGGCCTCAAATAGCTCAAACTCAAGGTTTCCCACCTTGGTCTTAATGCCATAAAAGTGTAATGTAAAAAACCTTTCTACTTCAGGGTGTCCCTTCTGCATGGTTTGACAAAAAGAGAGGCAACCAACCCTTTGGAAAACCTCCCTGACCATTGGCTCAACATCAAACAGGTGTTGTCAGAAGCTTCAGTCCTAACCACAATCCCTCGCTTGTGAGACTTATTCCTTTGAGATGTCTCCATGGATATAAACAAGGGATCAAAGGCTGTGATACAATGAGGGGTAAGGGAACCAAATATAAGCAAAGATCTATGAGAATTGATAGTGGCTAATGGTTTATCTCTCAAGTATTTTCCACCAACTCACTTTGAATTAACAATAGACCGGTCTGATGGATTTCTTTTAAAAAATGATAGAAAGAAACTATGAGGAAAGGTATGCAGGGTTGCACTCCTCAATTTTATGCCTCCATACAATGGTCATCAAAGCTTTAAAAGGTAGGGAATGCTATCCTCCTCACTTCCAGCTGACTTTGAGATAAAAAAATGTAGGAAGACATAGTGAATAAGGGAGGCTAATGCATGGATATTGTGAATAAAGATGATGGCACTGATAAATCTAAGGAAAACACAACACTGGGACAGGGGATCCTTAGAGTTAGTTTTGGCAACGATTTTTGTAGCGCAGTGTGGACACAAGAGCCAAGTGAATGAATGGGAATTTGAGATTCTGAAGAAAAATGGATGGACCTTGGTATAGGAGAAATTCAGTTGGAAAATGGCTATGGAGTCTGTGGAAGAATAGCTACAGATGCAAATGGATGAGAGAGGATGCAGTTTGTAGTGTCAGGTGCTACCAAAAGATGAGGCGGGTGTATCTTAACACTTTCCCATGCAGTTGAAAAGACTCAAGAAATACCTGGAGGTTGTGGTTGATCATGGAATATCTGCAACAAGATATGGAACTTCTACATCCACCTTAGCCTCCAATTCATCTTTAACAATTGATCCCATAGTGAAATATGCATCTTGTCTGAACTAGTGATTTTAGCAGCGCCGAGTTTGGGAGGAAAAATTCAAATTGATAAAGAGTTAGCAATCTAATAAATGACCAAATCTCAATATTCCTTTTTAAATACAAGGGCACTGAAAACAATGGAAATCATGACATCAGTTGATTATGGCGAATTATGGTAAAGGAGCATAGGACAAAGGTGCGCTATGGAAATGCCTATTGAGTTGGCAGTGCCCTTTTCAAAGTTTGATTTGACCCCCTTAACGGACATAGGGAATACATGGAAAGGATAAAGAGCATGAGTGGATGGAGTGACTTTTCAATTCATTAGGATCATGGGGTTTATAATGCTTGGTTTCAAGTCAAAAGGTGAGTCAAATACATGAACCATAAAATGAACCTAGGCTAAAATCATATGTATGGGCCAAAAAATGAGCCAAAACCCAAGTCTTTATTTGTTTAGACTAACCTAAGAAATTCACAAAGAGAAAAATAAATCAAACCTAAAGACTAAAGGATAAAATTAAAAACCTAAGGGATAAAAGACCCATGACAACTTCATGTGATAACATTGGCTCCACAGGGGATGGCATGCTCCCTGTGAGTTGCCAAGAACAAGAAGCTTCAATGTCTTATCCTAGGGATATGGGGTCACTTATTCAATCAGAAATAAAACAAAAATGATATTTACAATGAATGGAAAGCCACTCATGGCTTAAGAAAAATACTTTTTCAGAAAGTGCCCATTGACAAAAATGACACCAACTATGGATTATCCGGCAAACAACTTTGAAAATGGTTTCATTGTTGGGAACTAAGGAAGAATAACTTTGTGCAAAGATTCGACCTAGAACTGTGAAAGCTCTGTGCATAGATCTGTTGCCCTAGTGCACAGCACTCTACTTGACCTGTGAAGCTTTGTGCTAAAAGAAGAAGGGTCAGATCTGAAGAAAAGAGGTAAGATCTGTAAGCTTTGTGCTCTGATAAAGGTGAGAATAGTGACATTATATCTGAAAGCTTTGAGCTCTAAGAAAGGCAAGATAAGTGGAAATTTTTGTTTCAAAAGCATGGATCTAGGTATGCTTGATAAATTATGTCCTAGCTTGAAAATTAGGGCACATATAGAAGAAAGAAGATTTGATATGAATAGATCTAATGAGAAATATGTTATTTCTATGCATAGAAAGAATTGTTGGACTAAAAAATGGATGCAGGATCCTAGAAATAAATTTTTGTAGGTTAGCTACTATGCTCCTAACGCGCAATACAAGAAAGGCTAGGGATCATTCAAAATAAAGAGAGGATTGACTCTTTGTTACAGTTGCAGAAGACTAGGACATCTTGTTAAGGAATGCCTTGGGAGAAGACCTAGTTGTCTTTGTTGCAAAGCTATAGACCACAAAGTATTGGATTTCCCTAGAATGACTGCTAAGCTTGAAGAAATGAACATGAAACAAGAAAACCCTAAGGCAGATACAGAAACTATGATTATGACAGAACCCCAGAAAGAATCAGAGAAAGTATTGCTACAGATGAAAGAAACCCTAAATGACCACCGACATGTCAGTTTATCAGATATTTTCAAAGAAAAAGAGCAAGTAGAAGCAAGAATAGGAGACTTTGACGTCAACTGTGTTCTATATGAGGAAACACATGTGAATATCATGATAGAAAGAACTTGGGAAACCCTAGGAAAGCTTGCTATGATTCCTTCATTAGGAGGAATGGGCTTGTTTAAAGGAAAACTGGTAACTCTATGTGGAAGAATTACACAAATATCTATGATTGCTCATGGAACTGCAACACAACAAGAATTTGAAGTTATCGAGTTTGTTGAGGATTGCACCCCATTTCCAATGTTGTTAGGAAGGAATTGGATTGAGAAAAACCAGATCCGAAGGAAAGAAGGAGAGGAAGCCCTAGAACAGAAGAAGCAAGAGCTAAAATATTTCATAGCTAGGAGGATCGCACCCTTAATTGAAGAACAGAATAATCAAGCGAAGCTATTTCAAGCCAGAGATTTGGATGTCATAATTGGAATAACACTAGAAGAACCACAGAAGACTGAAGTACCTATCCGAGACAAAGTATTACCCCTGATTTCTAGGAAATAATCTCACCAGTGCGAAGCTACTCTACCAAAAGAAGAGAAGAATCAGAATGGAAAAAGGAATACCGAGACGAAGATCACCGGAAAGAAGGCTAGAAAGCTAAGATTGAAAAGTTACAGAAATTTCTAGAAGGAACGTCGCCGAAGGAAAAACTGCAGGATTGGAACTTCGTCGGGATCACAGAACAACGTCACATGGAATTTCGCAGTGGCAAAGCAATATAGTTGTTGGATACATTATAACCATTAGACCAACACTCCGAATGGGTAGAAAGGCATTTATGGTTCACCACCAAACCATTGGACCGCACCGTAATGAATAGAACAGAGTTAATGAAGGCTTCTCGGCCATTGCAAGATATTCGTTGCCGATTTATCTATTTATCCCTTCGCACCATGTACCGAGAACATGTTTTCTAACTAAGAATCTGAGCCTCGCATGACTCCGAACACTCTACACCATTTCCAGCCCCTAATTAAGTTCAACGCATATCAACATTTCATTTACATTACAATGCGAGCCGATGAGAATAAAGAACAACTTCAGTCATACTACAAGCTGACGGAAGAGGACATGGAAGAGATCACTAAGGACTAGTCGTTGGACCTCCTTATTTCAGTAGACCCTGTCGAGCTATCCGACCTTGACAGCCCATAAACTGTGCATGATACACTCAGACCCAGCAGGACAAAGAAGACCGAAGAATCCCAAGATGTAAGCAGTACCTCAGTGAAGACTGCTTCCATATAACCAGAGTAAGGGGGTGATGGAGAAGAGATAAATGGCACAAAATCTTAACAAAATAAAGGCAAAGTAACACCTCCCAAAGATGAAGTTGATCCCCAGAAGAAGAAGAAGGGTTCAACCTCGAAACCTTTTTCCCGGAAGAAAGAAAAATCCACCATGACAAAGATGTAGACTATCCTCACCTCAGATGACTTTGATTTCATCATAGCAGCCTTGAACGATGCTTCACTGGAAATAACAAAGAAACAAGAAGCTAAACAAGAGAAAATGTATGATAGAATTGAGATTGAATTTCAAGCAGTACAACAAGCACTTCAATCTAGTCGTGTAGTCTCCACTGCGGCCCTGCCATCGAGAGAACCAGAGTTGGGAGACGAGCCAGCCCAACTCCACTGACTAGCTAATATAGTTGAAGCTCACCTTCGATGAGCACAAGAAGAAATCAAACAAGCCTTGAAGCAAGTGCAAGGCATACTCATAGAAAAACAAAGCACTGCAGAACAGGAAAAGTTGGCTCTCCAAGAGAAGTTCGATGAAGAGAAAGCACAGATGAAGCAAGGAAAGGAAGAGTTGCTCGCAGAGAAACTTGAAGTGAAGGAAGTGGTCAACAAAGTACTTTGCTCTGTGAAAATCTTAGAAATCAAGGCAGAAGACCAAGTTACATAGCAAGTAGACCATCTCGCATAAGCCATCCAACATATAAAACAATGCATAACAGACTTAGAGCTCCGCACAATGCCCGAGACTCTGCAAGATGTAAGGGACCAAAGAGAAGAAACTACCCAAAGCACAGTTCAGAGACTAAATTCCCTTGCCATGGAATGCAAGCAGTTGAGTAATTACAGTGCCCATACGTACGAGAAACTCACCAAGAACCCAGAATTGCAGGCACTAGAATCACAGTTCCAGGAAGCGAAGCAGCATGCAGAGACACTACAGGCGCAGTACAAGGCCTTGTCAGTTGTAGAAAGAATGAATCGATCTCAAGAAAAATGCACTGCATAACAACAGATCCATACCATCCAGAGAAGAGTTATGGAAGTAACTTAGAGACTCCAACCTATACAAGATCAGGCTTACCAATTGTTTACAGAAGTAGAAGGAAGAGGAACAGAATTGGATTAGGTTGTCACCATAGTAGAACAATGCCTAGAGGGACCTATCAACGATGTAGTCATCCAAGATTTAGTTGAACAAGAGGCCATGGCACAACAACAAGTCAAAGCAGCTCGAGCCAAGATCGATGTGTTTGAAGCAAAACTAGTCAGACCAGAGTGACTTGGGATGAGTCACAGGTGAGTGTTGGGGGCCTGTTGGCCCTTGACCAAGTTTTATGGATACTTGGTCATGATTGACCTTTTTTGGGACTTCGACAGGCTGTTGAAGGACGAGCGCAAGATGAATCAGATATCGCGAGATCTTGGCCCCTTTTTGGGTCCTTTTTAGGTTTTACAATAATGTAACGGGTATGGGAATGTCGGCCCATGGGTTTTACCCATGTTTAGGCCCTTTTGTAATGTATAAATAGAAGGATATGCGATGTAATAAGTAGTCAATCTATGTGATTATGGCCGATAGATTAGTGCTAAGAGATGATCTATGTGCCTTGACCAGCTTTGTGCATACTGTTATTGGATAAATCCGTAAGTGTGGACACAAACCGATCTCCCTAGATCCACCTGGATCTAGAACAAAGATCGACAGAATAATACTCTTTCCCTAGATTACGACTATTGAATGAACTAGGAGGCAAGAATCATGAACATACCTTATGATCGCTTCCTTGGGTCTTTGTTGTTCCAGCTTCACTCCAATGCTCTTGTGTCGTCCAGACCACAACAATGCAAACCAATCGAAGTGAAGACAACTCAATATATTCAATAGTTAATCTATGTATATGATCAAGGAGTTATACAATAAAGTAACATTAGCTTTATGGGAAAGAAACATATTACTGTATCATATTAAATGTGAAAGAGAGATTACAACCATGGCCTTGA